>CM036760.1:22124850-22339603 GCA_020796225.1 Arion vulgaris
TATGGATACATCTATATGTCTAATTGTGAGTCAGTCTATGTGTACATAAATGACATCAAATTAGCATATTTACATTGCTGCCAATTATCTGGTCGACCTTCGAACCACAGGCTTTCAATTGTAATCAGTTTACCCGATGTCCAGCGCCAAGTACCTTCTTTATCTTTGTCTGTACCTCCAATCCAAATGTTGTGTCCTGCGTCAGATAAAGAATGAACATGAGGATGTCACGACGAGATGGAGATTTCTGATTATGTTTGTTTAAACCCAACAATTTAAAATAAGACAACTTTTGTTTTATTTCTATGGGAGGCGTGGGCAGTAGGAAGGTCAGGACAGAAACATATCAGTAGGGGAGAGAAGGCATCAAAACTGATATAGAGAGAGATATGACATCAGGAGAGAGAGGAGATCAGGAAAGGAGATCAGGAGAGGAGATCATGAGAGAGATAGGAAATCAGGAGAGGGAGAGGAGATCAGGAGAGATAAGAGGTCATGAGAGAGGAGATCAGGAGAGAGAGGATCAGGAGATCATGATATAGAGTTTATGAGATAGAGGAGATCAGAAAGAGAGAGTAGGAGAGAGGCGATTAGGAGAGAGTGGAGATCAGGAGAGAGCTAGACAGGAAGAACAGTGAAGAGATCAAGAAGAGGATACCAGTAGAGAGATGAAAGGAGACATAAATTAGAATTTGAGTAAAAACGAGAATATAGATCAGAAAGGACAAGATCAGAAAGAACAGATCAACAAGGATATAGATCAGAAAGAACAAATTTGATCGGAGAAAGATAGAGATGTTAGAGGATAAAACTCAGTAGAGGAGAGATGAGAGAAGGAGATCAATAAATTAGAATTCTGATAAAAACAAGAGAATATAGATCAGAAAAGGACAAGATCAGAAAAGAACAGATCAACAAAGGATATAGATCAGAAAAGGAACAAATTTGATCCGGAGAAAAGATAGAGATGTTTTTTTTTAAAGCAGTTCATGTGAGAAGATAAAATGTAATGATAGAAGAACATGAGTGAGTATAGAAAGCCATTTGAGAAGAGAACATGAGAGACGGCTATGATAGAAGAGACATGAGTGAGAGAAGATAAGTCATTAGAGAAGATAGAAATAAGGTAATGAGATAAAGCAGAAGGTCTGGAGAAAATTGTGTATTTCATGAGAGAAGAGAGAAGGTTAGAAAAGGATATATTGTGAAAACAAATGGTTCAACAGATGAACTGTCATATCTTATAAGAACATGAAAAAATAAGACCTGAGATGAGAGATATAACATGATAGAATGAGTCAATAGAAGAAAACTGGTCACGACAGAGATGAAGTGTCTACTCAGAATAATGGGTGTGTCAAGAAGAAAACTAGTCACGACAGAGATGAAGTTATCACTACTCAGAATACGGGGAGTATCAAGAAGAAAACTAGTCACGACAGAGATGAAGTTATCACTACTCAGAATACGGGGAGTATCAAGAAGAAAACTAGTCACGACAGAGATGAAGTTATCACTACTCAGAATACGGGGAGTATCAAGAAGAAAACTAGTCACGACAGAGATGAAGTTATCACTACTCAGAATACGGGGAGTATCAAGAAGAAAACTAGTCACGAGAGAGATAAAGTTATCACTACTCAGAATACGGGGAGTATCAAGAAGAAAACTAGTCACTACAGAGATGAAGTTATCACTACTCAGAATACGGGGAGTATCAAGAAGAAAACTAGTCACGACAGAGATGAAGTTATCCACTCAGAATACGGAATCAGAAGAAAACTATACGACAGAGATGAGTTACCTACTCAGAATCGGGGTATCAGAAGAAAACTAGTCACGACAGAGATGAAGTTATCACTACTCAGAATACGGGGAGTATCAAGAAGAAAACTAGTCACGACAGAGATGAAGTTATCACTACTCAGAATACGGGGAGTATCAAGAAGAAAACTAGTCACGAGAGAGATGAAGTTATCACTACTCAGAATACGGGGAGTATCAAGAAGAAAACTAGTCACGACAGAGATGAAGTTATCACTACTCAGAATACGGGGAGTATCAAGAAGAAAACTAGTCACGACAGAGATGAAGTTATCACTACTCAGAATACGGGGAGTATCAAGAAGAGACCGGTTTAGAAATGAAGACATCAAAGAAAAAGTGGTTACAACATTAGTTCTGAACTTCATCAGGAAAGAGCAAATGAAATTGCTCAGCCACATAAGCAAATTGTCAACCGTCTCATAGAGCAATGTTACTCTAACAAAGTGGATATGTTGTTGTCGAACCCCCAGGAATTATGGTCTTCTTCCTGACCAACATGGTTGAAAGTTATGCTTTGAGTCTTGTTTGCATCTAACGACTGCCTTTTGCTGTAAGTATTGCACAGATTGTTGTATTTTGTTTTGTTACTGCTGTTTCTATTGAAGTGAATTATAAAGTCATGTGACGGGGGAACAGTGGTGTTGGAACTCTGGTGGCTGCCTTATGCATGTAATGCTAGTTCAAGCTGTTTGTTTGTCACGACTTCCGTTTGCTTCATGAGTTTAAATGAGACAACGAATAACATTTTGAGGGATGTTAGTTGACACAGGAACAGATCATTTATGTGACAGACCAATGCCCTGAAGTTGGAACCCTGAATACAGAACACTGACTACTGAATGTAAATGTTGCAGAAGAGTCTTCCACATATACCATGGAAAGAGAAAACAATACCCACATAGAACTATCCAGAAGAAACTCAAAATTAACAAAATAAAATTGATGCTACAAATCGAAATGAGTACATTCTTTTGGGATTGCAGACTGAAAAGCTGGAGATTGCAATTGTGTAAGCAATAATCCCGGTAAAGAAAAGAAGATGAATACCGCAGACAAGATGTATTCAGTTAGAATGGTATACATTATTTGAGCTTGACTGCAGCAAAGATGGTCCCGCTGACCTACAAGAGAGACATTTAGAAAGACTGCTAGGGTGGCACGTTCTGTTCAGAACAATTTACTAGTTGGATGATTATGATGAATAAAGTTATTTTTAAAATTAAAAATGCAAACGTGTCACTATGAACACAAAGTAATCAATATTCAACATAATCTTTCTCCCCATATTATGCTGCCAGTGGCAAACCTGAACGCTGACATCAGATGCTAGAAGACAACTAGTCACGACAGAGATGAAGTGTCTAAGGAGAATGCTGGGGGTAACAAAGAGAGACCGGTTGAGAAATGCAGACATCAGGAAAAAGTGGGTACAACATCAGTACTAAACTTCATCAAGAAACAACAAATTAAATGGTTCGGCCATATGAGCAGATTATCAACAGACAATGCACCGCAAAGAGCGATGTTGCTCCGGTACAATGGATGCAAAGCAAAAGGCCAGCAACGCAAAAGATGGACCTCAGAGATAACAGAGGCGACGAAAACAGAATTTATGAAGCGCACACAAGAGCTCGTTCTAGAATGATCTACTTATCCTGGCGCTGTAAGCAAAACAGGATTGAAGAAAAGAAAGAAACAAGATTTATTGGAACCATTTCTTGTACATTCGTTATAAATGACATTTTGACACGTGAATTAACTATTGGTCAAAGTTTGGTTTGAGCAGTCCTATGTACTGCCCTTTACTTTACTTTACATAGGTTATAGTTTTGTACAGACAGTTTCACATACGGTTGTTATGTTGGGGTATTAGAGTATAGTTTTGTACAGACAGTTTCACATACGGTTGTTATGTTGGGGTATTAGAGTATAGTTTTGTACAGACAGTTTCAGGTACGGTAGTTACGTTGTGGTCATTGGTTAATGTTTTGTACAGACAGTTTCACATACAGTAGTTATGTTGGGGTCATAGGGTGTAGTTTTGTACATAAAGTTTCACGTACGGTAGTTACGTCGTTGTTGTCATAGGTTAAAGCTTTGTGCAGACAGTGTCACGTACAGTAGTTACGTTGTGGTCATAGGTTACAGTTTTGTACAGACAGTTTCATACGGTAGTGTACGTTGTTGTAATGGTTAAAGTTTGTCAAACAGTTTCACGGTAGTTACGTGGTCATTGGTTAAGTTTTGTCAGACATTTCACGAAAAGTATTAGTGTGGTCATAGGTTGAGTTTGTGCAGACAAAGTAGTTAATGTGTGGTCAAGGTTAGTTTGTGCAGACAATTTCACAAAGTAGTTAGTTGTGGTCATAGGTTAAAGTTTGTGCAGACAGTTTCATATAAGTAATTACGTTGTGGTAATGGTTAAAGTTTCGTACAAACAGTTTCACATACGTAGTTACGATGCGGTCATAGGTTAAAGTTTTGTACAGACAGTTTCACGAAAAGT
The DNA here is from genome assembly GCA_020796225.1 of Arion vulgaris. Classification (NCBI taxonomy): domain Eukaryota; kingdom Metazoa; phylum Mollusca; class Gastropoda; order Stylommatophora; family Arionidae; genus Arion; species Arion vulgaris. The sequence goes on from CM036760.1 coordinate 22,129,184, forward strand.
AGTTAATGTGTGGTCATAGGTTAAAGGTTTGTGCAGAAAATTTCACGTAAAGTTGTTACGTTGTGGTCAAGGTTGAGTTTTGTGCAGACAATTTCACGTAAAGTAGTTAATGTGTGGTCATAGGTTAAAGGTTTGTGCAGAAAATTTCATGAAAGTGTTACGTTGTGGTCAAGGTTGAGTTTGTGCAGAAATTTCACAAAGTAGTTATGTGTGGTCATATAAAGGTTTTGAGAAAATTCTGTAAAGTTGCTTGTTCAAGTTGGAGTTGTGCAGACAATTTCACGTAAAGTAGTTACGTTGTGGTCATAGGTTAAAGTTTTGTACAGACAGTTTCACATACGGTATTTACGTTGTGATCATAGGTTACAGTTTTGTGCAGACATTTTCACATCGGCAGTTACGTTGTGGTCATAGGTAAAAGTTTTGTGCAGACAGTTTCACGTACGGTAGTTACGTTGGGGTCATAGGGTGTAGTTTGCAAAGGTAAAAGAATACATTTCTGGTTGATTTATATATGTATATCTTTTTCTATCCAATGGAGCTACATAAATTAGTTGATAAAGTTGTGACAGAAAATAACAACAAAGGACTCAGTTTGAATATTAAGAAGACAGAAGTTATGATCATATAAAAAAAACAGACTTTGACAAAATGCACCATCACAGTAAATGGGACTGATCTAAGACAAGTGCAGCAATTTAAATACATCGGAGTCCTGGTAACATCAGATGGCATATGCCGATCAGAAATAAAAAGCAGAATAGGACAAGCGAAAACATCATTCCTGAAAAGGAGAAGCATTATCTGCAACAAGTCCTTGTCAATCGCGATCAGAATGCGAGTTATTCAGTGCTACATAGAACCAATACTGACATACGGATGCGAGTCATGGACAATGAACACACAGATCGAAAAATCCCTGAGGGCCACAGAAATGTGGTTTTATAGAAGAATGATGAGAATCCCATGGACTGCTAAAATAACTAATGTTGAGGTGCTGAATGAGATCAAGACACAGAGAAAGTTTATCATCAATATAAGAATAAGGTATACATCATTTTTCGGACATATGATCCGGATGGGAGGTTTAGAACACATCGTGACAACCGGTAAAATCGAGAGTAGACGAGACAGGGCAAGACAGAGAAAGAAAATGTTGGATAGCCTGACTTCATGGCACGGTAGAGCGTCAACATCTGAGTTGATAGCAAACACCAACGACAGAGATTTGTGAATTTCCATAATCGCCTAAGCCACCGGCACGGCACCTGATGATAATGATATCTTTCTATATGAATTCTTTTAGATATCTCTATCCCTCACATTAAACAAACTCTCTTATATTCTCGCTTCATCGTCTTTATTTCTTCGGAGATTCAGACCAGCACGACTCAACAGAACACAAAACGTCAAAACGACTCGATCCGCCTTCTCTCTCTCTTTCTCTCTCTCACTTTCTCACTTGCTGTACAAGATAATAACAAAGTTAGAAAAAAGTAACTAACGCTCAGGGTTAAATGCTGTTGAAACAGTTTCATCCTCCTCCTCGTCAATAATATCCGCTAAAACACCTCCTTTACTCTGGCAGTTGTTCTGATGGAAAGACAACGAAAGGGAAATAGCATTAGTCATGAAGGAAAGAAAAAACTGAAACTAGAATAAATGAGAGAAACACATGATTATGTAATATTGAAATCAATATGTCTTATCTTATCTTATCTTATCTTATCTTAACCACATTTCAGTGAAGCGTCGTGGGGAGAGTTAGTTTCCTATCTTGTGCCAGGTGTGTTGCGCTTGACGTTGTCAGTCCATGCTTTCGCAGGGACTCTGAGATATGTATATATGATATTATTGGCAAAGCAACATCAGCTTTTAAAAGTCTAAATAAAATATGGAACTGCAAGTTATATAGTATTAAAACTAAATTACGAATTTTCAATTCAAATGTTGTATCAATCCTAACATATGCCAGCGAGAGTTGGAAAGTGACTAAAGATATACAAAGCAAGTTGAATGCATTTGAAAATAGATGTCTGCGAAAAATAATGAATATAAAATGAAACGAATTCAGGAGAAGTCATGAAATCAGAGATATGTCTGGTCAACCACTAGTGACAACTGTTATAAGAGAGAGAAGATGGAGATATGTTGGGCACACCTTGAGGAGAAATGATCAACGAATATCAAAGCAGGCATTGAAGTGGGATGCAAAGGGTTCAAGAAAAAGAGTTCGACCTAAAAAGACACTGAAACGAACTTTGCTGAGAGAGACAGGAAATATCGGTCTCAGTTCCATGAAGGAGATTGAAGGAGCTGCCCAGGACAGAGCGGTATGGAGAAATTACTTGAATGCCCTATGTAACGTATAACGGTACGAGAGGAATTATTATTAGTATATGGTATTATTGTTTATATTTACCAGAAGAAATCAGTCATAATTAACTTCAATAATAACATGTTTTAGAAAACAGAGATTCTTTCTTTTCTCCAATCTTGGTTTGTCTCACAGCTTCAGGATACGACGGAGATTTATACAATGAACTTTTGTGTGCGCTTCATAAACAGTGTTTTTCGTCGTCTCTGCTATCTCTGATGTCATGGCTGGTTTTTTTGCTTTGTATCCAATGTATCGGAATAACATTGCTCTTTGAGGTGCACTGTCTGTTGGTAATCTGCTTATGTGGCCGAACCATTTAATTTGTTGTTTCTTGATGAAGTCTAGTACTGACCTTGTACCCACTTTTTGTTCCTGATGTCTTTATTTCTAAACCGGTCTCTTCTTGTTACTCCCAGCATTCTGCAAAGACACTTTATCTCTCTTGTGACTAGTGTTTTCTTCTATCGTTTGATGTCAGCGTCCATGTTTGGCACTGATAGCATAATGTTGCAATACTTTGTGTGGATAAAGAGTGGATGTATGTATTAGTGAATGAAGAGATTATGTATGTATTATTGAATGAAACGTTTATGTATGTATTAGTAAATGGGGAGACAAATTGTGTTGCAATGAGTTCAAACATCCTGTTATTATTACCCGTGCATCATCCCATGTTTGTAATTCATCTTCAAAGTAGTAGCAGGAACTTCCAACGTTTACCCAAGGGGTAGTACAACTTCTATCTGGAGAAATTTCAAATTAAATATTATTTCATTCTTGATGGCATGAAGTATTCACTGTTTAAGCATGACACGTACAATGAGATATCCTTCATCTTCATCCAGTCTGTGGTAGGTATGTATTTCATCCAGTCTGTGATAGTTTTACATTTCATCCAGTCTGTGGTAGGCATGTATTTCATCCAGTCTGTGATAGTTCTATATTTCATCCAGTCTGTGATAGTTCTACATTTCATCCAGTCTGTGATAGATCTACATTTCATCCAGTCTGTGATAGATCTACATTTCATCCAGTATGTGATAGTTCTACATTTCATCCAGTCTGTGGTAGGTATGTATTTCATCCAGTCTGTGATAGATCTACATTTCATCCAGTCTGTGATAGTTCTACATTTCATCCAGTCTGTGGTAGGTATGTATTTCATCCAGTCTGTGATAGTTCTACATTTCATCCAGTCTGTGGTAGTTCTACATTTCATCCAGTCTGTGGTAGGTATGTATTTCATCCAGTCTGTGATAGTTCTATATTTCATCCAGTCTGTGATAGTTCTACATTTCATCCAGTCTGTGATAGATCTACATTTCATCCAGTCTGTGATAGATCTACATTTCATCCAGTCTGTGATAGATCTACATTTCATCCAGTCTGTGATAGATCTACATTTCATCCAGTCTATGATAGATCTACATTTCATCCAAACTGTGGTAGGTCTACATTTCATCCAGTTTGTGATAGTTCTACATTTCATCCAGTCTGTGATAGATCTACATTTCATCCAGTCTGTGATAGTTCTACATTTCATCCAGTCTGTGGTAGATCTACATTTTATCCAGTCTGTGATAGGTATGTATTTCATCCAGTCTGTGATAGATCTACATTTCATCCAGTCTGTGATAGTTCTACATTTCATCCAGTCTGTGATAGATCTACATTTCATCCAGTCTGTGATAGTTCTACATTTCATCCAGTCTGTGGTAGATCTACATTTTATCCAGTCTGTGGTAGGTATGTATTTCATCCAGTCTGTGATAGGTCTACATTTCATCCAGTCTGTGATAGGTCTACATTTCATCCAGTCTGTGATAGATCTACATTTCATACAGTACATCGAGAAGCAAAGAATCAATTGGTTCGGCCATCTAATGAGAATGGAACCACATTTACTACCATCACGTACCTACAATAATCGACACGCAGGGCGCAGAGCACGAGGCAGACCAATAACACGATGCATAGATAACATCTCAGAGTCCCTGCGAAATCATGGACTGACAACGTCAAGCGTAAAACACCTGGCACAAGATATAAAACTAACTCTCCCCACGGCGCTTCACGGCAAATGTATGTGGTTAAGATAAGATAAGAAAAGATAAGACTACTAGATGTCTCCAAGTATCTATGCATTGACTACTAGATGTGCCCAAGTGCAAAACAACCAGCACCAAGTTTACAGTCTTCTTCTTCACCCTTCGCCCTAGGGAAGCATAGGTCCGCAACCAAGGCCTTCCAAGCCCGCCTATCCAAGGCCATCCTTTCCAGATCTCGCTACTTTCTCCCCGTTCTCTTGCATTCCATCTCTAACTCCCGTTCTGTCAGTTTTCCTTCATGCAGTACTCTAGCCGTAGTGTCCTCACACCGGGTCGCTTCATGAGTCCCTCTACTTGGGGTCCCTCTTCTTCCTCGGGTGGCGAGCTTTGAATTTTCTTGGTTGTGGTTTCTGTAGCTATCTGGTGTTTTTACGGTGTGGGTAGCCAGCCCCACGACCAACCTCCTCAGTCGCCTCTTACGACATGCATGGCAGGTAACAGTGGTTATATTCTTTACATCCCTAATTTGGGCCCCGGTAACCACTCGGGCGCAAGTTTACAGTAGCTGATTGTTAAGTTCCACATCTTCATGATTCACAGAACCTACTTGTAGCAGAATGTAGCCATCATGTTCGCAGGTTTAATCTGAGAGAACATTGAAGATAACAATCAAGTTGGAGATGAACATGTAATGTGAAAGATGTGTTGAACGTGACAGAGGTATGTGTCAAACATATGACTTGTGGTTGACAAAACATTTCCATCCACTGATATTGTAGCAAACTTGTGTGATCTATTGTTTGACAATTATATTGTTTATTGGAAGGAAATAATAGTTTCACTGATCTAAAAAAAACGTTTCACTGATCTGAGAATAGTTTCACTGATCTGAGAATAGTTTCACTGATCTGAGAATAGTTTCACTGATCAGAGAATAGTTTCACTGATCAGAAAATAGTTTCACTGATCAGAAAATAGTTTCAATGATCTGAGAATAGTTTCACTGATCTGAGAATAGTTTCACTGATCTGAGAATAGTTTCAATTATCTGAGAATAGTTTCACTGATCTGAGAATAGTTTCAATTATCTGAGAATAGTTTCAATGATCTGAAAATAGTTTCAATTATCTGAGAATAGTTTCACTGATCTGAGAACAGTTTCAATTATCTGAGAATAGTTTCACTGATCTGAGAATAGTCTCACTGATCTGAAAATATTCAGATATTCAGAATTACTGCAGCTATATTTAAAAATATAAACTTTGCCGGAAAACTGAATAAACAAAGATATTGAACATGAGTTTCTCTTTTATTAAGAACGTTAACATGATTGGAGGATATCGGCCACATGCCACTTGTTTTGAATACTGCATAAATTATTGATAATAAATTTCCATATTTAATTTTTAGAATGAAGAAAACAGTGGTTATTATATGACATTATTATATACTAAACTATTTATCTCTACCTGTTTCTCTCTCTTTCATTAAGACATAACAACATTATCTTGCTACATATAGTTACTTAAAGAAAAAGTTGGAAAATAAGTTCCTCTGTAACCAACGATAGTCTACAGAAAATTATTATTACACAATACGTAACACACAATCACAGTTACAAGAAAAGATATTGTAGACACAGTGAAAGAATAGAATACATAACACACATCACAGTTACAAGAACAAATATTGTAGACACAATGCATAGGGACAACGCCGCGCCATGATTAGTGTGGGGCACTAATCAAGTTCCTACCCCACCTCAACGCAGTGACCCTGGTAACAAACAACCGATCTTGTTTGGATAAGCGGGTAGAGATCGAGGGAGAGATACTCTGGTTTAAGTAGTGATACAGACGTAGTCACGTTGGATGAGATCCGCTAGCAACACAGAAGAGCGGAATCCCAGGATGACTATTAATGCACATCTCTCCCGGTCGATGGGAAAATCTGAACGGATAAACATAAAAGGATGTTGGGTGCATCCAGAGAAGAGGCGTGGGTACGTGTGTAATACTTGCCCGGGTGTGGGGTCCAAGTTGAGTTGTAAGTGGGCTCACATAGTGCGAACCTCGGAGCCCTGAGGTGGAGGTCCGAGTTGAGCTCCGTGTCCGGACAGACTAGAGGGATGGTGAATGTGTTCACGGTGAGAACCAATAGACACTGTGAACAGGGTCAGAAAGGCTCATGAGGTTATAGTGGTAACATGAGCCAGGGCTAGGAGGGCGCGCTAACAAGACCCTGCCCCTAACCTCCACGCGTGACCCTGGAAACAGACTCTGGTTCTGGTCTGGCTAAGAGGGGCAGGGATCGGGAGAGAAAACTACTGGTAGTGGTAGCAGTGCAAGTACGGAAATACGATAAAGATACATAAAAATAAAATGCACAAATCTCCTGACCGATGTCCAACACTATATTGCCCAAGTCCCTGAACGCAAAGAAACAGCAACGAAACGTCTCAGACATGGATGAGAGGTGCATCCAGTGACCAAACGCATGCCCACGTAGGGCGAAGATCGAAGCCCTGAGGAGGGGGCAAAGCCCTGAGGAGGGGGGCAAACATTGCCAGCCCGTCGGCAAGAATAAATAAGACAAGACCGTAACGAATAAAAGTCTACCCTCGTGTTGGTGCGAGAGAAGATTGCAGCTCACCCGCACTGGTAGCCTGGTGCAGATACATGTACTGGGCGAGGTTTGCCAAGCGCAAAAGAACAAGTTGCGTTTTAGTGCATAACGAAACTACCCGCCCTGGAAAAACCGTGCAAGGTACTGTGCGATAAAAATTAACATTCCCGGAAGAACCGAGGTTGGTGATGCCTAACGGAACTGCCAGCCTTGGGGCAACCGGGCAAGGTTTGATTCCAGTCGTAACTAACATCCCCGGAATAACCAGGGCGGGTGATGGCGGCGAGCGCAAAACCCCCAGTTACGCTGATAGCGCCGACTGAAACGACCCTCTACATTGTTTGTACTCGGCCCATGCCAGTGCTTTCGAGGTCAATTGCAGATTGCCACGTACCAATACGCGTCTAGAAAAGGCTGAGAATGTTCCTTCCCCGGATCAAACTCAAAATGTACGGTAAAGCAAGGCCGACATTGTACGGATCAAACAGGAAGTTCGGTCTGAACATTGGCGAAGGCCGATACTTTACACGGTGTCTTATACGAGTAAGACGCCGTCCGAGGATAAGCTTACAAGCCCCGAGAAATATTTCTCAGTCAGAACGGGCATAAACAGCGTAACTCACTGTCCCGGCGTAGATCACAAAGCCCAAAAATACGGCAAAGCTGATCGTACCCTAGGTAAAGCTCACCCTAGTAAATAAAAAGCTGGCTGAAAACGAACACCCCACCGAAGGATAAGCAACTGGGCTCCAATAGGTGCTGAAGGCTGGTGCACGTACATTACGTTTTGCTGGCGGTTTATATATCACAATGAGAATGATTAAAACAGGCCCAGAACGATCGCAGAAGAAGAAGAAGACACTGTGAACATGCACCAAAGCAGAACGAAAACGCATGCAGACGATGCACGGGTGGGCCCAACGGTGGGCATACGTGCACGGCGCTGATGGTATAGCGACGAGGGGTCGGCAGGTATAGGGGTGAGCGGACCACCCAAGTGTGCAGAAAAACTGTAAAGCTCAGCAGAGGCTTGAATCCAGAGCCCGCAGTTTCCGCTCGCAGGGTAATATTACTGCCTCGTAGTTAGATTGGGGACAATCAAAGGCTAGCGGAGCAAATCGTACACAAAACTGGACTGTACGCAAACCAAGCAGTCCAAGAAAGACAGGTGACCTGTGCAGATGACGTTCAACAACCCGGGAGGGAAGATTGTCTAAGGGTAGCTACCCTAAAAGAAAATAGCAACCTGCTGCCTTGCAGGTCAGCTGGGGACATCCAAAGGCTAATGGTGAGCGAACCCAGTAAACGTTGGCTGAAACTGGACATGTCGCCGAAGGATAAGCACAATAGCTCCAAATGACGCTGAATGATGTGACGTAAGAAAATCATTCTTGACAAAGGCTGTTTAAATATCACAATAAGAATGGTCAATGTATATCACAATAAGAATGGTCAATGTATATCACAATAAGAATGGTCAATGTATATCACAATAAGAACGGTCAATGTATATCACAATAAGAATGGTCAATGTATATCACAATAAGAATGGTCAATGTATATCACAATAAGAATGGTCAATGTATATCACAATAAGAATGGTCAATGTATATCACAATAAGAATGGTCAATGTATATCACAATAAGAACGGTCAATGTATATCACAATAAGAATGGTCAATGTATATCACAATAAGAATGGTCAATGTATATCACAATAAGAATGGTCAATGTATATCACAATAAGAATGGTCAATGTATATCACAATAAGAATGGTCAATGTATATCACAATAAGAACGGTCAATGTATATCACAATAAGAATGGTCAATGTATATCACAATAAGAATGGTCAATGTATATCACAATAAGAATGGTCAATGTATATCACAATAAGAACGGTCAATGTATATCACAATAAGAATGGTCAATGTATATCACAATAAGAATGGTCAATGTATATCACAATAAGAACGGTCAATGTATATCACAATAAGAATGGTCAAAATGTCCATAAAGAAGAATCAACAAGAATAAGAAGAAGACACAATGAAAGACTAGAACATTTTTAAAATGTTCCTCGTACGTTCCATATCGAGCACTTGTTAACCACTCTTTATGGTTTGTATGTGATCCGAGACTAAGAGCAATTGTACGTAGTGCCAGTTATACGTCTACAAGTAAGCCAGCACATCCGATTTATGTTACGCTTTTTATTTACTAGAATATCTTTCCTTTGCTACTACCTCAGTTGCCTGATATGACATTCCTTGCAGGTGGCAGTGTTACTATTCTTTGCTCCCACTGTGAGCCCCAGCAACACATTGGTGCTACTCTATTATATGCATCTTCAAGTTCAATTGCAGTAGCATATGTCTTAATGCCTGTGTGAAAACTTTCCTAGACAGCATATGCAAAATCCGCTGTGTTACGCCATGTCTCTCTATTTCAACGATGCCCTTCAATGGTAGGTGGATAAAACCTCTCTAGTTGGCAGGATATTTCCCTGAGATTTATTTTTCCAGCAACTTGTTTATCGTATTATGCATATTGATTACACAAAATCCCTGAACTTGTGTGTGGTCTTTGTCAGGCTTTTGCAGAGGCAATAGGTAGCTATGCAGTCATTCTTTCTTGATTATTGCAGTTTCAATGCTTTTGTTGTAGATGCTAGACAGTTCATTCTTCTCCTTCGGAAAACATATCAATGTTAACATACCGTTTGCTATCTGAAACATGTCAATGTTAACATACCGTTTGCTATCTGAAAACATATCAATGTTAACATACCGTTTGCTATCTGAAAACATATCAATGTTAACATACCGTTTGCTATCTGAAAACATATCAATGTTAACATACCGTTTGCTATCTGAAAACATATCAATGTTAACATACCGTTTGCTATCTGAAAACATATCAATGTTAACATACCGTTTGCTATCTGAAAACATATCAATGTTAACATACCGTTTGCTATCTGAAAACATATCAATGTTAACATACCGTTTGCTATCTGAAAACATATCAATGTTAACATACCGTTTGCTATCTGGATCTGTGCATGTATTTTGCTCTCTGTACCACATCTTTGATCTCATTCCCCTCACCAAATCAACTGTGTCTACTTCCTGGTTCTGACATTTATCTACACTAGTTTCTAGCAACCTTCAATCCTGTTATGTCTTTCTGATCACTCTGCTCTAGATAGTAAACAATAGTTTCTAGCAACGCTTCATCCTGTCATGTCTTTCTGATCACTCTGCTCTAGATAGTAAACAAATAGTTTCTAGCAACGCTTCATCCTGTCATGTCTTTCTGATCACTCTGCTCTAGATAGTAAACAAATAGTTTCTAGCAACGCTTTATCCTGTCATGTCTTTCTAATCACTCTGCTCTAGATAGTAAACAAATAGTTTCTAGCTGCGCTTCGTTCTGTCATGTCTTTCTGATCACTCTGCTCTAGATAGTAAACAAATAGTTTCTAGCAACGCTTCATCCTGTCATGTCTTTCTGATCACTCTGCTCTAGATAGTAAACAAATAGTTTCTAGCTCGCTTCTCTGTCATGTCTTTCTGATCACTCTGCTCTAGATAGTAAACAAATAGTTTCTAGCTGCGTTTCGTTCTGTCATGTCTTTCTGATCACTCTGCTCTAGATAGTAAACAAATAGTTTCTAGCTGCGCTTCGTTCTGTTATGTCTTTCTAATCACTCTGCTCTAGATAGTAAACAAATAGTTTCTAGCAACGCTTCATCCTGTCATGTCTTTCTGATCACTCTGCTCTAGATAGTAAACAAATAGTTTCTAGCTGCGTTTCGTTCTGTCATGTCTTTCTGATCACTCTGCTCTAGATAGTAAACAAATAGTTTCTAGCTGCGCTTCGTTCTGTTATGTCTTTCTGATCACTCTGCTCTATGTAGTAAGCAAACAGAGGCTTACGCATGTTTATATCCATCATCTGCCAAGTAAGATCCAGGCACATCAATCTAGAAACACACATATTATTCATTGTACCAATCATACTTTTGTGAAGTCCTACAGAACAAGATCAAATATAGCATGTGATTTCAAGTCATTATCTAACATGTGACTGAGTAAATCATGTGAACTTTCTGTTGAAATGTGTTTCTAACCTGCAGTTTTATCTTCATCTGTATCATACAACTATAATACATTCTGTCAATATTTACCTGCAACTGCTGGTCTGGAAGATGAAAAAAAGAAAATTATGATAATAACATCTAGCAATACTGACATCTGGCAATAATGAAATCTTGGATATACTCTTTTCTTTCTTCTTTCTTTTGTCCTTCTCTGCTTTTTTGCCGTAGCAGGTTTAACTGATGATCGGTTTCCAGATAATGCACGCTCGGTCGCTTGATATGGTGTGGTATTGTGGAGTTTTAAGATGTTTGTAACTCCATCAACCCATCTTTTCTTGGTCTGCCCCTTCCTCTTGATGATTCCATTTTCAGGTTGTACGCTCTTGCAACTGGTGTATTCGGGTTCATTCTGACCAAGTGGCCAAACCATTTGAGTCTCTGTTTTCAATAAATCTAATAGCAGGTGTTGTTCCGACTGTTCTTCTAATTTCCTCATTTCTTATATGGTCTCTTCTTGTTTTATTTACTGCTTTCCTCAGGCATCTCATTTCGCATGTGGTAATTGTCCTTTCTTGTTCTTTTGTTAGTGCCCATGTTTGGCTCTGGTAGCACAGTGTTGGTAGAAAGATTGAATTTATAATCTGTCTTTTAGTCACTACTGGAATAGCTGGGTGTTTCAAAATTGGTATAAGCTGGTATGTAATGTTGTTGGCTTGCTGGATTCTAGTTTCGATCTCTCTGTCCAGTCTACTATCAGATGTGAAGATACTTCCAAGGTATTTGAATTCTCTCACCTGCTTCAGCGTTTGGTGATTTATTTTTATGTTGATATCTTTATGTTCTCTACTTATAGTCATGACTTCTGTCTTTTGAATATTGATCTTCATGTTGTATTTGAGGCAGCTATTGTTGATTAAGTTTATGTGTTCTTGAAGCTGTTCAATATTATTATGGAATATACACTGGTCGTCAGCAAAGAGCAGTTCACTGCGTTGAGTGATGCTTCATCTATTTTGGTGATACTATCCATGTATATAATAAAGAGAAGATATACTTGGATATACAATAACAGAAAATTAAAGTTGTGAAATCTTGGATATACAATAACAGAGAATTAAACTTGTTAAATCTTGGATCTACAATAACAGAGAATTAAAGTTGTGAAATCTTAGATATTCAATAACAGATAATTAAAGTTGTAAAATCGTGGAGTCAGAATAAGAATAATGATGTCTTCAAATGTATTCAACAAAATGAGACAGTAAACGTTCAAACAAATACACAATATCACACAAAAAATATAAATATGTCAAGATGTACTAGATAGATATATATTGAGCATGTTTATAATAAAGAAACATTTATATGGATTATATAGCTTTCTCTTAATCTCTCATTTTCCTGCTCCTGTCGAGCAAAGAGCTACAACTTATAATTAACATTTGTTTTAGTTTAAAATTCAACATTTATAGCTTATCATAACTTTGAAACTATATATAATACTAAAGCGTTCTTTTATTGCAATTGTAGTTTCTGTAAGAATAGGAAATTAATAAGAATGTATTTTGTTAGCTGCAATTAAACCTCTTGTAAACAATTGTTTATTGAGTTGATTTTAGAAACATAAAAACCAAACATTATAGTAACACTTCTGAACAGTTGTACTGTAGAGTGATATCATATCTAATTTGGTTATATGAAAGATTGTCAGAACTGAGACAATGTCAGACTTTCAGATGTGTATTTATACAAGAAATGGTTGGACTTTCGTGCAATACATGTACACGAAAAAGTAAATTTGATTTCTAAAAAAAACATTATTAATGAAAACAGATTTCTTGAAGGTAATCAAGAGAAAAACTCAAATATGTTATACATATAAACAAACATGACACTCTACTGAGCAACATACTAGAAGGAAAAGATTAGGGTAAACGGGCAAGATAAAGGGACTTCATTGGAAATGATATTATCCAGTTTTCTTATTTTATTTTGATATCTACAGTATCACGTTATTTCATTGTTATATTTATAGTACTACTAGTACTATATTCTATCATGTGATTGTGATATCTACAGTATCACGTTATTTCATTGTTATATTTATAGTACTACATTCTATCATGTGATTGTGATATCTTTAATGAAAAGTACATATCAATATTCTATCATTATTCACATTACTATCATTATTCAATTCGAGCACGTCAAAGAACCTTTGGCATTTGAAAATCGAGAAGAACAGGCTGGAAAGCCTCTGGTAGAGCAAAATTCATTAGAAAAGATTACGAACAAAATTTCTACAAAAATATCTTCACATGTGCTCACCGAAGTGCAATGATGATTGTCCTATCAATCAATCAATCAATTCTAAGAGTTAAGCTGTTCTGGAAAGTGTATACATTTTCCTTTGAGTATCCTGGCACCAGCTGGCTAAAAGACTACTATTGTCAACATAATACAAAAGTTCCAGTTCTGAAGTTTAGTGTTCATTGAATATCTCTGCTGTTACCATTTCATTCTTTTCACATTTCTTCTAATAGGATATATAGTTTCAGGACTTTTCTTTTATAGCAAAGGGCAATAACAAAAGATTTGCTACCTATCACACACAATCTGATTACAGCCCATTTTGATGCAATGATATTATGACAGGTTATACTAGTTATCAGCAAAGTCAAAATGCTTCTAAGGAAAACCCATTCAACAAGAACACCACCCAAACCCAAAGTCTGCGTCACCAAAATGGGGATGGCAGAGAATAGGGAGACTTTCAGAAAGGCGTTTACTGCACTGTGTGAGAATGAAATTGGAGAATGTAGCGTAGACTAAAAGTGGAACATTCTAAAGTCTAACATATATGACTGTCCCATTGATTCCTTTGGCACCAAGAAATTCTCCAACAAAGACTGGGTGGAACACAATGAAACAACCCTAAGCCCTCTACTTGAGGAAAAGAAAACAGCCTTAATAAATTACAAAAGAAACCCTGCAAAGTTCAAAAGACCATCTTCAGCACACAAAATCAGTTTTGCAACGAGAGTCAAGGAGGTGTGCAAATGAATACTGGTCAAATCTATGTTCTGCGATACAAAATGCTGCAGATATGGGCAACACCAAGGCAATGTATGAAAATATCAGAGTAGCTCTGGGACCAAACATAACAAAAATTACACCACTAAGATCAGAAACAGGTGAGCCAATAACAGATATGACCAAACAGCTCGAAAGATGGGTGGAACACTATTCAAATCTTTGCTCTGTGGAGAAACCAGCACACCCAGTCCTCGATCAGATCATACCGAAACATCATGAACTAACCGAGCTGGATACCGAACCCACAGAGTTGGAACTTTCCGAAGCAATCAACAAACTTTCAAATGGCAAGGCATCAGGACTAGACAATATTCCTGCAGAAATCATCACATATAATAGGGATGTCCTTCGCCCACCTCTACCCTCTCCTTATTCAGTGCTGGAGAGAGGGAGCATTTCGTCAGGACATGAGAGATGCAAAGATAGTGACACTCTATAATAACAAAGGGGATAAGGGGGATTGTAACAACTACAGAGGCATCTCCTTTTAAGTGTCACAGGCAAGGCTTTTGCACTAGTCCTTTCTAAACGACTACAGAAACTAGCAGAGCGTGTTCTCCCAGAGTCGCAATGTGGATTCAGAGCTGGACGGTCAACAACTGACATGATATTTATCCTTCGACAGCTACAATAGAAGTGAAGAGAGCAGAGTAAGGCTTTATGCATACTTTCGTGGATCTGGCTAAGGCATTTGACGCAGTCAGCAGGCAAAGTCTTTATAAAATACTGAAGCATATTGGCTGTCCCCCAAAGTTTCTCCAGTTGATTGTCTCCTTCCATGAGGGCATGAAAGCCAGCATACAGTTAGATGACAGCACATCTGATAGTTTCGAGGTTAAGAGTGGAGTCAAGCAGGGTTGTGTCCTTGCCCCCACCCTCTTTGGCATCTTCTTCGAAGTCCTTTTGAACCACGCCTTGGGGACGCTGATGGTGATGTTTTCATCCGCACTACATCTGATGGTTCACTCTTTAACTTGGCTTGCTTAAGAGTCAAGACAAAAACGACGGAGAATCTTCTCAAGGACCTCCTTTTCGCTGACGATGCTGCCTTAGTCGCCCACAGTGAGACTACACTGCAATGCCTAATCAATAATTTGTCAAAGGCATGCGACCTATTTTCTCTGACTATAAGTGTCTCCAAAACAGTTGAACTATGTCAAGGAGGTAACACAACAAATATCACTTTACATGGTAACCATCTAACACCAGTTGAACAATGTTGCTATCTCGGGTCCATGGTCACTGCCAGCTTTTCTCTTGATGAAGAAATCAACGCTCGTGTAGGGAGTGCGCTACTACATTCGGCAAACTGTCAAAGCAAACGTAGGGCAACACAAAACTTACATTGCAGACGAAGATTCAAATATATCGAGGCTGTGCAATTAGTTCTTTACTATGTGGATCAGAAACATGGACAGCCTACTCAAGACACGAGAGGAGACTTAACATCTTTCCCCTTCGATGTCTCCGCAAGATTATGAACATCAGGTGGTACGACAAGATAACCAACTCTGATGTACTGCAACGTGCAAACCTACCTTCCATCATGGGCATGCTCAGCAGTAGACGACTAAGATGGTTGGGGCATGTGAGAAGAATAGAAACTTATTGCATACCAAAACAAAAGTTGTTCTGTGAACTTTCGGAGGCGAAGAGGCACCAGGGCAGACCACTGCTCAGATATAAAGATGTCTGCAAAGCCTCAATGAAAAACTTTTCTATAGGTCTCAGCACATGGGAAGGACTAGCTGATGACAGAGTTGTGTGGAAAGCCAAATTACGAAAGGGCGCAGCAGAGTCTTTTGAGAAGAGACTTATGTATGAGCTGAACGACAAGAGAGAAAAGCAAAACTCAGAAGTTGTCGCAGTAAAACAGTTGCCAATTGACCGTCTGTGAAGACGAAAAAGTCCATATATACATGTTTATGTAAAAAATTGAATAACATTGATAGAACTATCCATGTGAAATTGTATAAATAGTCTTCATTTTATTGTGTCAATACAAATTTTATAAAACACATATTACATTTTCTGTATTGATTATATTTCATCACGACAAAAATACACCACCAACAAACAAAAATCAATTATCGCACACGACTGTGCTGACAATTGCTTTTATAAATCATTTTTGGGTGTCATCAAAATACGTCATATGTTGTTCTATAATCATTGCGCTATTAAAATGCAGCTTGAAAACTTCCTGCTAGATATGCTATTAACACACACACAAACACACACACACCCACTGGACATTTGTCAAGAACGTCAACCATTCAACCATGACAACTGATTGTCAAAACGACCATCACAAAAAAGTTACTTACTTATTCTGACACAGAGATTTATACTTCTGTGTGCACTTGCGGTCATCCATTCCTTTATTTTTGTAGATGACCAAATGGTGCTCCTCTGGAGATGTAGATATATCAAAATGTATGCGATCTATCTATAAATTTCTCAATCTGTCTATATATCTGTCTGTCTATCTATCTATCTACTTATCTACTATCCATCCATCCACTATCTCACTATCTATTAATATATCTGTTTATATACGTATCTATCTATTAATCTATCTGTTTATATACGTAGCTACCTACCTATATACCTACCTACCTACCTACCTACCTACCTACCTACCTGCCTACCTGCATGACTGCCTACCTGCCTGCCTGCCTGCCTGCCTGCCTGCCTGCCTGCCTACCTACCTGCCTACCTACCTAGCTATCTATCTATCTATCTATCTACCCTATCTACCCTATCTACCCTATCTACCCTATCTACCCTATCCAATCTATCCAATCTATCCAATCTATCCAATCTATCCAATCTATCCAATCTATCCAATCTATCCAATCTATCCAATCTATCCATCTATCCATCTATCCATCTATCCATCTATCCATCTATCTATCTATATATATATATATATCTATATATCTATCTATCTATCTATCTATCTATCTATCTATCTATCTATCTATCTATCTATCTATCTATCTATCTATCTATCTATCTACCTATCTATCTATTTATTTATCTATATACGTATCTGCCATCCATCCATCTACCATCTATCTACTTTTTTATCGATCTACTATCTATCTACCATCTACCCATCTATATACCAATTAATCGACTGAACCCACTAACCGACCGACCCACTCGCCTAACGATCCAACCCGCACACCCACCCACAGACCGTCCCATCAACCCCAACAAAAGCCAACCCAAGCCCAGCCCAATAAAAACTAAATATCCACTTCCCAATCTAATCTAAACTTAACTATCTATTTACCTATCTACTATCCATCCATAAGTCCATCCATTCATCTATCATCTATCTATACATCTACCCATTTGCCTGCGCATATATACCTGCTTGTCTGCCCGCCCATCTATACCTGCCTGCCTTCCTACCAATCTATACATGCCTGCCTGCCTATCAATACCTCCCGCCCATCTATACCTGCCTGTCTGTCCCTCCATATATACCTGTCCGCCCATCTATACCTGTCTGTCCATATATACCTGCCCGCCCATCTAGACCTGCCTGCCTACATATACCTGCCTGCCCGTCCAGCAATACCTGCCCGCCACTCTATATTTTCAAGCCCATCTATACCTGCTCGCTCATCTATATCTGCCTGCCCGTACATCTATACCTGTATGTGCATATATACCTGCCCGCCCTTCTATACATGTCCGCCCATTAATACCTGCCTGCCCATTTATACCTGACTGCCTGCCCATCTATACCTGCTGCCCATCTATACCTGCCTACCCATCTATACCTGCCTGCCCGTACATCTATACCTGCCCACCCATCTATACCTGTATGTCCATATATACCTGCCCGCCCTTCTATACATGTCCGCCCATTAATACCTGCCTGTCCATCTATACCTGCCTGCCCATTTATACCTGACTGCCTGCCCATCTATACCTGCCTACCCATCTATACCTGCCTGCCCGTACATCTATACCTGCCCGCCGATCTATACCTGTTTGCCCATCTATACCTGCCCGCCCATCTATACCTGCCTGCCCATCTATATCTGCCTGCCCATCTATACCTGCCTCCCTGTCCACCCATCAATACCTGCCCCTACATCTATACCTGCCCGCCTGCCCATACCTTCCCATACGCCCGCCCATCCATTTATGTGCCCGCCCTCCCATCCATGCGCCCTCCCATCCATGCGCCATCACACTAATACGTAAGTCAGTCCGTCCGTCCGTTCCTCCGTCTATTCATGCGCCCACCCTCCCATCCATGCACCCGCCCATCCATCCACCTATTCATCTATCCATCCATCCATCCACCCTCATCCATCCACACATACATCCATCCATATATCCATCCATCCATCTATCCACCCATCCATTCATATATCCATTCATCCATTCATCCATCCATCCATCTATCCATTCATCCATCCTACTATCCATCCATCTATCCATCCATCTATCCATATATATGTATGTACACGAATCAGACAAAATCAGGATATTTACTATTTTTATAATTATCTGGTTGTCCTTTACGCCATCGGTTTTTCAATTCAATCTTTTTGCCAGATGTCCAGCGCCAATCACCTTCTGTAACTGTGTCGGTACCTCCAATCCACACGGTTTGTTCTGTGTTAGAGAAAGAGAGAAAATCAAGATGTGACTTGAAGATGATTCCTGTATACTTTTATTTCAGTTGAACAATTTACTGGTAAACAAATAAGGCGGGTGGGAATCAAGAGAGAATAGAGACATAACAGCAGGGACATTAAGGTAACAGAGAACAGAGTTGGCAAATCATGAGAGAGGTAACCAGTAGTGGATATATATATTGGTAAATCAGAGGAGAAAGACGACAGCAAAAAATGAGAATTAGTAAAAAACAAGAAAACATAAGAGGTCAAAAAGAACAAGAATAGATGAATGTAAGAGATACAAATCAGGATATAGAAATATGTGAGATGAACTCATTAAGTTGAACAGAAAAGATTAACTTGTAAAATATATGACCCCCAGACAACAGTCGACTTCCTCATAAGAACGTATCCTACGGTATAATCATCCAAATAGTGATCGGAAAGAAGAAGAAAAGAAATCAGGAATGAATATCTGGTGACAAGATAGAGAGAAGTGGTAGAGAGTGGAGAGATCAGAAGAGAAATAATAAAATGAGTAAGTTGAGATCAGAACAGGATAGACCAGGAGATAGAGATGAGAAAGGAATAAGAGAAGAGAGATACAATGTTTATAAGAGAAGACAGATACAATGTGTGTAAGAGAAGAAAGATACAATGTGTGTAAGAGAAGAGAGATACAATGTGTGTAAGAGAAGAGAGATACAATGTTTGTAAGAGAAGAGAGATACAATGTGTGTAAGAGAAGAGAGATACAATGTGTGTAAGAGAAGAGAGATACAATGTTTTAAGAGAAGACAGATACAATGTGTGTAAGAGAAGAAAGATACAATGTGTGTAAGAGAAGAGAGATACAATGTGTGTAAGAGAAGAGAGATACAATGTGTATAAGAGAAGAGAGATACAATGTGTGTAAGAGAAGAGAGATACAATGTGTGTAAGAGAAGAAAGATACAATGTTTGTAAGAGAAGAGAGATACAATGTTTGTAAGAGAAGAGAGATACAATGTTTGTAAGAGAAGAGATACAATGTTGGAAATGTGAGACTATCATTGATACAAGAAACAACAATGTGTGTAGAAGAGAAGAGATAACAATGTGTGTAGAAGAGAAGAGACTAAATGATACAAGAAACTAACAATGTGTGTAAGAGAAGAGACTAACAATGTTTGTAGATGAGAAGAGACTAACAATGTTGTAAGAGAAGAGACTAACAATGTTTGTAGAAGAGACTAACAATGTGTGTAGTAGAGAAAGATAAAAATGTTGTAGAAGAGACTAACAATGTTGTGAGAAGAGATAACAATGTGTGTAGAAGAGACAACAATGTTGTAAAGAGACTAACAATGTGTGAAGAGATAACAATGTGTGTAGTAGTAGAAAGACTAACAATGTGTTAGAAGAGAAGAGACTAACAATGTGTGTAGAAGAGAAGAGACTAACAATGTGTAGAGAGAGAGACTAACAATGTTGTAAGAGAAGAGACTAACAATGTGTGTAGAAGAGAAGAGACTAACAATGTGTGTAAGAGAAGAGACTAACAATGTGTGTAGAAGAGACTAACATGATACAATGTTGTAAGAGACTAACAGATACAATGTGTGTGAAGAGAAGAGACTAACATGATACAGTGTGTAGAAGAGAGAGACTACAATGTGTGTAAAGAGAAGAGACTATATGATACAATGTGTAAGAGAAGAGAGAACAATGTGTGTAGAAGAGGATAAAGATACAATGTGTGTAGAAAAGAAGAGACTAACAATGTTGTAAGAGAAGAGACTAACAATGTGTGTAGAAGAGTAGAGATAACAATGTTGTAGAGAGAGAGACTAACAATGTGTGAAGAGAAGAGATAAGAATGTGTAGTAGAGAAGAGACTAACAATGTGTTAAGACAAGAGAAAGAGATACAATGTAGTATAGTAGAAGAGACTAACAGATACAATGTGTGTAAGAGAAGAGTAACATGATACAATGTGTGTGAAGAGAGACTAACATGATACAATGTGTGTAGAAGAGATCATCAAATAGATATGGTTAAGAAGAGTAGATGATGGAAAAAGAAAGATTTTATAAGAAACAAATTGTTGTTAAATTGGTTACTGAACTATAGCACAATATGCAATCAATCTTAGGCTCAGATCACATACAACAACAGAGTGTAACAATGGTCGATATGGAGTGTTAAGAAGAAGAAGGTAAGAAATTATATTTCGTTTGATCAACGTAAACCGCAAGTGACAGAAAGCTGCAAGGCAATAGTATTAAGGTTGAACCAACTGCGATCAAACCCGCTGACAAGCGCGGCAATAGTCAGTAAGGTTGCAACAACTGCGATCAAACCCGCGACAAGCGTGCAATAGTCAAGAAGGTTGCAACCAACTGCGATCAAACCCGCTGACAAAGCGCGGCAATAGTCATTAAGGTTGCAACCAACTGCGATCAAACCCGCTGACAAAGCGGGGCAATAGTCAGGAAGGTTGCAACCAACTGCGATCAAACCCGCTGACAAAGCGGGGCAATAGTCAGGAAGGTTGCAACCAACTGCGATCAAACCCGCTGACAAAGCGCGGCAATAGTCATTAAGGTTGCAACCAACTGCGATCAAACCCGCTGACAAAGCGGGGCAATAGTCAGGAAGGTTGCAACCAACTGCGATCAAACCCGCTGACAAAGCGGGGCAATAGTCAGGAAGGTTGCAACCAACTGCGATCAAACCCGCTGACAAAGCGGGGCAATAGTCAGGAAGGTTGCAACCAACTGCGATCAAACCCGCTGACAAAGCGGGGCAATAGTCATTAAGGTTGCAACCAACTGCTTGACACTCAATTGTTTAAACCTAGTTCTATATATCAAATAATGATATAAACCATGCTATACAATAACGGTCAGGTTCGTAAAGCTAATTACTAAGAAAGATATTCTTACCAGTGTATCTTCACTCAGTGTTATTATTGATAGGTGTTTGGGCAAACCCGCATTTGACATGCTTCCAAAATTCACAAACTCAACAATTCTGGTAGATTTATCGTCTCTGCCTGCTCTTGCCCTACTAAAAGCATCTTGGAATTTCTTAACAGTATCTTCAATCCTATAGTTACCATGCAACCTTCATGTTTGAAAGATACTAATCCCGCATTGACTTGTTTCTTCTATTGTGTTGCTACCTGACATGAGAATTGTTTTACATCTTTATATTGTACCTTCCAACTTTCTACTATCCAAGAAGTCTAAATTTCTAGTCTTCTGTTGTATTCTTTGCTTGATTACAGTCTTTTCGTCAACAAGTCGCTGTATATTGTTTTTTGTACTTTGTAAAACTAGAGGACTTTTAATTTGTATCTGCTTCGCCATTGCTACATAGTTTGACTGCAGTCTTCCCTTATATCGATAATACTGTTTGATTTATATCAAAATGAATATCTTTGTATATTCTGTCTTCTACTGTTCTCAATTCTTGTCACTTTCTCTTTGGTTTCTTTTATATTCTCACTAACTATCTTTATTTCTTCTGAGATTCAAACTAGCACTACGTCTCGACAGCACACACAACATTACCTTCCGAATCTACTCTCTCACTCTCTCTGTTTACATGGTAATATCAACATGAAAAATACTACTAACTTTGTGGATTTATTGATTTCACAACAATATCAAATTCGTCTTCATCTTTAAATTCCACTAAAGCTCCTCCTTTACTCTGGCAGTTTTTCTAATGCAAGGAGAAAATAAAGAATACAAGAAAAAACAAGACTATTCATGAAAAATAAAATAAAAATAGAATAAATCAGGTAAAATTAGAATACTGTATTAATGATAATATATGTATTTTATATTTTTGTTAATTTTGTCAGAAAGAAAAGTTAGAATATTTGATTATCAGGCATTCACAGCTAACAAAGATTTCTATATCTCAAGGTATGATCTTAGACAGGTTATCTCAGTGTATGTAGAGAAATAGTATGTTTAACAAATGACTCCGAACTTCATGACATAAGTGTCACACTCCCTGTCGAGATAAATGTACAAAGCATGAACTCCGTAACTCCTGTAACAATCATTGGGATCTACAAAAACAATTTTGTATGTGTCTTAAACCAGATTTTCTAAAGAGTCTGTATATTGAGTGTCCATTCAGAAGTGGCACCTGCCATTGTAATTGAGACTGTTTGAATCTAGAAAATGCAGACAGAACGTGGTGGTCTTGACATATTATCTAGTTGTGAACATTTTTTCTTTTCTTTCTCCAATCCTGTTTGACTCACAGCGTCAGGTCAAGAAGAGATTTCTAAAACGAGCCCTTGTATGCGCTTCGTAGATAGTCTTTTTCGTAGCCTCTGTTATCTCTGAGGTCCATCTTTTGCGTGGTCGGCTTTTGCTTTGTACCCATTGTATCGGAGCAGCATTGCTCTTTGAGGTGCACTGTCTCTTTGGTAATCTGCTTACGTGGCCGAACCATTTAATTTGTTGTTTCTTGATGAAGTCTAGTGCTGATGTTGTACCCACTTTTTCCTGGTGTCTTCATTTCTTAGCCGGTCTCTTCTTGTTACACCCAGCATTCTGTGAACATTGTCTCTTCTTGCTACAACCAGCATTCTGTGAACATTGTCTCTTCTTGTTACACCCAGCATTATGTGAACATTGTCTCTTCTTGCTACAACCAGCATTCTGTGAACATTGTCTCTTCTTGCTACAACCAGCATTCTGTGAACATTGTCTATGCTTGTTACACCCAGCATTCTGTGAACATTGTCTCTTCTTGTTACAACCAGCATTCTGTGAACATTGTCTCTTCTTGTTACACCCAGCATTCTGTGAACATTGTCTCTTCTTGCTACAACCAGCATTCTGTGAACATTGTCTCTTCTTGTTACAACCAGCATTCTGTGGACATTGTCTCTTCTTGCTACAACCAGCATTATGTGAACATTGTCTCTTCTTGTTACACCCAGCATTATGTGAACATTGTCTCTTCTTGCTACAACCAGCATTCTGTGAACATTGTCTCTTCTTGCTACAACCAGCATTCTGTGAACATTGTCTCTTCTTGTTACAACCAGCATTCTGTGAACATTGTCTCTTCTTGCTACAACCAGCATTCTGTGAACATTGTCTATGCTTGTTACACCCAGCATTCTGTGAACATTGTCTATGCTTGTTACACCCAGCATTATGTGAACATTGTCTATGCTTGTTACACCCAGCATTCTGTGAACATTGTCTATGCTTGTTACACCCAGCATTCTGTGAACATTGTCTATGCTTGTTACACCCAGCATTCTGTGAACATTGTCTATGCTTGTTACACCCAACATTCTGTGAACATTGTCTATGCTTGTTACACCCAGCATTCTGTGAACATTGTCTATGCTTGTTACACCCAGCATTCTGTGAACGCTGTATATGCTTGTTACACCCAGCATTCTGTGAACATTGTCTATGCTTGTTACACCCAGCATTATGTGAACATTGTCTATGCTTGTTACACCCAGCATTATGTGAACATTGTCTCTTCTTGTTACACCCAGCATTCTGAGAACATTGTCTATGCTTGTTACACCCAGCATTCTGTGAACATTGTCTATGCTTGTTACACCCAACATTCTGTGAACATTGTCTATGCTTGTTACAACCAGCATTATGTGAACATTGTCTCTTCTTGTTACACCCATCATTCTGTGAACATTGTCCATGCTTGTTACAACCAGCATTCTGTGAACATTGTCTATGCTTGTTACACCCAGCATTCTGTGAACATTGTCTATGCTTGTTAATTAACAATTTGCTGAGAATGAATGAAGAGATTATGTGTTTGTATTAGTGAATGTATTGGTTATTGCTTACTAAACTGACGTCATTGAACTCCAGGCAGACCCATAGCTGCTCAATCTCCCCGAACAGATATCGAATAGTATGCATACTGATGGTTCCCGTGGCTCGCTGATTAAACACACTGCTCACTCTGCCCCTCGGGCATCCAGTTCTAGTTGTAAAAAGATGTAACTCCGACGAACAGTTTATATGGCTGGATCGATTCAACATCGATTTTAGTGTCTTCATCCAGCAGGCAGTCGCAAAGAGATCGAAAAACATCCCCTTTATCCATCTTTAACTCACCAACATTCGATGCAAGCCTAACCGATCTCCCATAACCGCAAACACCCGCATGCCCAGGACAGTAGATCCATGTAAGCCTCCTGAGGTTAGAAACTTCTATTGACGACATCCACTGATACCGAAACCTGCCCTTCTGGATCTTGTGAAGCATAGACGGAGAGTCAGATACAACAATGGCCCCAGTAAATGAAGTCCCAGAGAGCCAATGGAGGGCAGCAGTACTGGACTCAATCTCCATGCTCATACTAGAAGTAGTTGTCCTGCATGCCCCACTTTGCTCTGCAACAACCCTACCATGTACATTAGGCAAGAAACCCCAGCCGGACTTCACACCACGATGAACCGACCCATCGGTATATACAACAACATCATCTTCCCTTGCTTTATCTTCTATCAGCTGCTTAACTGAAAGATCAGCCTTCCTGTTGTCACAATCTCTACTTCCTCTTCAAAGAGTAATTCTAACGTTCCGATGGTCATACAATCATCTGTTGGGATCCATACTTCTCCATTTGGTAGGGTATCAACTATGGTTACCTGTCCAATTGTTATCTCAGCCTGGGCCATCCATGATATGCCCCGCTTGATTCTCGTACACAGTGATTAATAAGGGAAGAGATTATGTATGTATTAGTGAATGAAGAGATTATGTATGTATGTATAAGTGAATGAAGAGATTATGTATGTATTAGTGAATGAAGAGATTATGTATGTATTAGTGAATGAAGAGATTTGTATGATGTATAAGTGAATGAAGAGATTATGTATGTATTAGTGAATGAAGAGATTATGAATGTATTAGTGAATGAAGTGATTATGTGTGTATTAGCGAAAGAAGTGATTATGTGTGTATTAATGAAGGAGGAGATTATGTGTTTATTAATCAACGAGTAGATTATGTATGTATGTATTAGTGAATGAAGAGATTATGTATGTATTAGTGAATGAACAGATTATGTATGTATTAATGAAGAAGTATTTGTTGTATTAGCGAATTAAGAGATTATTTGTATTTGAATGAAGAGATTATGAATGTTTATGAATGAAGAGATTATGATGTATTAGGAATGAAGATATTATGTATGTAATAGTGAATAAGATATTATGTATTATAGTGAATGAAGATATTATGTATGTATTATTCAATGAAGAGATTATGAATGTGTTTTTGAATGAAGAGATTATGTATGTATTAGTGAATGAAGAGATTATGTATGTAATAGTGAATGAAGAGATTATGTATGTATTAGTGAATGAAGAGATTATGTATGTATTCGTGAATGAAGAGATTATGTATGTATTAGTAAATGAAGAGATTATATGTGTATTTTTGAATGAAGACATAATGTATGTAATAGTGAATGAAGAGATTATGTGTGTATTATTGAAAGAAGAGATTATGATGTATGTATTAGTGAATGAAGAGATTATGTATGTATGTATTAGTGAATGACAGATATATATGTATAAGAATGAAGAGATTATGTATCATTAGTGAATAAGAGATTTATGTATGTATTAGGAATAAGAGATTATTTATGTATTTGAATTAAGAGATTATGTATGTATTAGATGAAGATATGAATGTAAATTGGATTATGTATGTATTAGTGAATGAAGAGATTATGTGTATTAGTGAATGAAGTGATTATGTTGTATTAGTGAATGAAAGTATTATATGTATTAGTGAAGAGAGATGATTATGTATGTATTATTAATGAAGAGATTATGTGTGTATTAGTGAATGAAAGATTATATATGTATTAGTGAATGAAAGTATTATGTATGTATTAGTGAATGAAGAGATTATATGATGTATTAGTGAATGAAGAGATTATGTATGTATTAGAGAATGAAGCGATTATGTAATCATTAGTGAATGAAGATATTATGTATGTATGTATTAGTGAATGAAGAGCTTATGTATGTATTAGTGAATGAAGAGATTATGTATGCATTAGTGAATGAAGATATTATGTATGTATTGGTCAATGAAGAGATTATGAATGTATTAGTGAATGAAGTGATTATGTTGTGAATGAAAAAGTATTATGTTGTATTAATGAAGAGGAGATTATATGTTTATTATGAACGAGTAGATTATGATGTATGTATTAGTGAATGAAGAGATTATCTTGTATTTGTGAATGACGAGATATTTGTATAAGTGAATGAACAGATTATGTATGTATTATGAATGAAGGATTATGTATGTATTAGCGAATGAAAGATTATGTATGTATAAGTGAATGAACAGATTATGTATGTATTATTGAATGAAGTGATTATGTATGTATTAGTGAATGAAGAGATTATGTATGTATTAGTGAATGAACAGATTATGTATGTATTAGTGAATGAACAGATTATGTATGTATAGTGAATGAAAGATTATGTATGTATTATTGAATGAAGTGATTATATATGTATTAGTGAATGAAGAGATTATGTATGTATTAGTGAATGAACAGATTATGTATGTATTATTGAATGAAGTGATTATGTATGTATTATTGAACGAAGTGATTATGTATGTATTAGTGAATGAAGAGATTATCTGTGTATTTGTGAATGACGAGATTATGTGTGTATTAATCAATGAAGAGATTATGTATGTATTAGTGAATGAAGAAGAGTATATAGAGTATGAATTGTGAATGAAGAGATTATGTATGTAATAGTGAATGAAAGATTATGTATGTATTAGTTAATGAAGAGATTATATGTATTTTTGAATGAAGAGATTATGTATGTAATAGTGAATGAATTGATTATGTATGTATTAGTGAATGAATATATTATGTGTGTATTATTGAATGAAGAGATTATGATGTATGTATTAGTGAATGAACATAATATATATGTATAAGTGAATGAAGAGATTATGTATGTATTAGCGAATAAAGAGATTTTGTATGTATTAGCGAATTAAGAGATTATTTATGTATTCTTGAATTAAGAGATTATGTATGTATTAGCGAATGAAGAGATTATGAATGTGTTAGTGAATGAAGAGATTATGTGTGTATTATTGAATGAAGAAATTATTTATGTATTTATTAGTGAATAAAGAGATTATCTGTGTATTTGTGAATGAAGAGATTATGTATGTATTAGGGAATGAAGAGAGTATGTATGTATTAGTGAATGAAAAGATTATGTATGTATTAGTGAATGAAGAGATTGTGTATGTATTCGTGAATGAAGAGATTGTGTATGTATTAGTGAATGATGAGATTGTATATGTGTTAGTGAATGAAGAGATTATATGTATTAATCAATGAAGAGAATATGTATGTATGTAAGTAATGAAAAAATGTATGTATGTATTAGTGAATGAAGAGATTATGTATGTATTAGTGAATGAAGAGATAGTATATTTATTAGTGAATGAAGAGATAGTATATGTATTAGTGAATGAAGAGATAGTATATGTATTAGTGAATGAAGAGATAGTATATGTATTAGTGAATGAAGAGAGTATGTATGTATTTGTTTATGGTATTACAAAATGTATTTTAATAACTATATGAACCCAGCTGCAGTTACCTGTGCATCCTTCCATTTATATAAGTTCTCTTCAAAGAATATGCACGTTTTGTCAACTTGCACGAAAGGTTTCACACAGCTGCCATCTAGATAAATATCAGATTATTTGATTCAATGACCACGTGACATACACACGTTTATCACATGTTTATTTATCAGATATCAATAACGAATGTGATATGAAACTAATTCAGATCTTTAATCAGTTGTGAGTAACAATTAAGAGAAGTGAACTTGTTTATTTATCTCTTATGACTAAAGAGAATGAGAATTAAAACAGAATGTATTATTGACATACCTTTTAGAAATGATTGATTATCTTTTATATAAACAATGACAATCATCCTTTGCTGATTAGTTTAATAAATTATATCTAGTGACATACACAACTGAGATCATGCTATTCCATATGTTATATTTTGTATGTATCTTACTGTTTTAATAAAGAATGAGGGAGAATTCAAACACTCAAGATAAACATGTAGACGGCATGACAATAAGAGTTGCAACAAATTTAATCAATTTGTTTAGATGCCAGTGCTAGCAGAGCTTCGATTCCATTAGTAAACATATAATAACAAATAGCATGCAAACTTTAATTCTAAAGACTTTGATCCCACATTTTCACACATACTAAACAAATCATTAACGCTATCTAAACATTTTCACACATACTAAACAAATCATTAACGCTATCTAAACATTTTCACACATACTAAACAAATCATTAACGCTATCTAAACATTTTCACACATACTAAACAAATCATTAACGCTATCTAAACATTTTCACACATACTAAACAAATCATTAACGCTATCTAAACGTTTTCACACATACTGAACAAATCATTAACGCTATCTAAACATTTTCACACATACTAAACAAATCATTAACGCTATCTAAACATTTTCACACATACTAAACAAATCATTAACGCTATCTAAACATATAATTGTCTCTGGAGTTCATTATCTTCAAGAAGGTCAATGAGACTGTTGACATTAAATATTTCTTTAGACATGTGCGAAATACAGGTGCCACTTATTACACATTTTTAGTCAAATAGTATAAGGAACCCTTTCATACCTCGTGGTATATGGGTCAATACAGTGTTAGGCCTGTATTTTTCATTGACCGTCGGCACATGATGGGTGATGTGGTCAGCATCACGCCGGCCGCCTTTTACTTTCCCAGAGGATGTCTGGTACCCAGTTGAGGCTGGGTCGACCTGAGAGCCGTCGCGGTCGGGAAAAATTCCACGCGCATTGCGGGAGCTGAACCCAGACCACCAGCCTTGCGAAGCGAGTTCACTAACAACTACGCTACAGCGGCTCTCTCAAATAGTATAGTACAGTAAAATTCATTCAAAATTAAACAGCATTCATACAGATTGTGTGATTTTGTCAACTAATTAAACAGCATTCATACAGATTGTGTGATTTTGTCAACTAATTAAACAGCATTCATACAGATTGTGTGATTTTGTCAACTAATTAAACATCATTCATACAGATTGTGTGATTTTGTCAACTAATTAAACAGCATTCATACAGATTGTGTGATTTTGTCAACTTCTATGCAAAATAATATATATTTGATCGATTTTATATTTTGGCCTCCTGAAAGTTGTCTTTTTTTATTTAAAATTGTCTTCTGTGAAATAACATACAAAATGAAGACATTGGAATGCTCATAGAATACGCTATAGACAGTTCTAGTATAAACAAACATGCAAAATTATATGCTGTTTGGTTAATATTAGATAAAGTTATGATGTATTCATTATCATGAACTGTTAATTTTTGAACAAAATCTAAAAGAAATTTGTGTTCAAATATTTATACATTCTTATTCCGCTAAATAAGGGAAATACTCAGACTGATAATGTGTTCAAATATTTTTCATTGTATTCCACCAAATAAGGAAATACTCAGACTGATAATGCCTCCTCTAATCTAAGTCCCTTCTTTTTGCACTTCTGGTTTCCAGGAACTCTTCTGTTGTTGTTTTCTTAGCATTTTGCATCCTCACCCCATCAGTGATGGTGCAGTACTTTGAGGTGAAACGTCGACACGAAAGTTGCATTGCTGTAAGGGAACTTCTAGGGCGTTTTGAAAATGAAAATGAGAGTTGCGATGCCGACAGCAATCTTAACAGTCACTAATGTGTGGGACTTGTGTTTTGGACAATATTGCTATATTGTGCTGTTTATCGATTCATTAGCGCTCTGGATATAGCCATCTAGACATTTTTTCAATAGGTCAGGGTGTGACAAATCTCTGAAAACTGGCTTGGTAAAATCCATAATGGCTGCAGGCAGGTTGTTTTTATGCTTATAATTCTTTTCTTTGTTGGTGGCAACAGCTTCTTTATATGGGAACCAACTAATTTTACAGAAATTATGTACTGACTTCTGATCCGTGGAGAGATTATGAAAATATATCGCACAAACAGCCTCTTGCATTCCTTTCAGGTCATTCTTATTACCCCTAATAGCATTTCTGTAATATTTCTGAATGGAGTAAATATGTGTGTCAGTAAGTCTTCCCTTTCCTTTTATAGTCTTTCCATGTAAAATTTCTTTCTAGCCCCCAAGAAGTCTTGATCTTGTGCAGACAGTACCCACTCTTTTTGCCCATGTCCTTCACATTCTATTTTCTCAACAGGAACATCACCATATGGGTTTGAAACAGAAACTGATTTGAAACTGCTTGTATCACCATCGTCATTGAAACGTGTGTATCTGCTTGTATCACCATCGTCATTGAAACGTGTGTATCTGCTTGTATCACCATCGTCAATGGAACGTGTGTATCTGCTTGTATCACATCGTCATTGAAACGTGTGTATCTGCTTGTATCACCATCGTCAATGGAACGTGTGTATCTGCTTGTATCACATCGTCATTGAAACGTGTGTATCTGCTTGTATCACCATCGTCATTGAAACGTGTGTATCTCAGTTGATATCTTTCAGTTCATCTGGAAAATAGTTCTATAGCATTTGTTGCCTCCATACCTCCAGATGAACCGTTATGTATAGATGTACACTTTAGTTGATAGTTTTGCCATACTACCAGATGAACCGTTATGTATAGATGTACACTTTAGTTGATGGTTTTGCCATACTACCAGATGAACTGTTATGTATAGATGTACACTTTAGTTGATAGTTTTGCCATACTACCAGATGAACTGTTATGTATAGATGTACACTTTAGTTGATAGTTTTGCCATACTACCAGATGAACTGTTATGTATAGATGTACACTTTAGTTGATAGTTTTGCCATACTACCAGATGAACTGTTATGTATAGATGTACACTTTAGTTGATGGGGTTGTCATACTACCAGATGAACTGTTATGTATAGATGTACACTTTAGTTGATGGGGTTGCCATACTACCAGATGAACTGTTATGTATAGATGTACACTTTAGTTGATGGGTTGTCATACTACCAGATGAACTGTTATGTATAGATGTACACTTTAGTTGATGGGGTTGCCATACTACCAGATGAACTGTTATGTATAGATGTACACTTTAGTTGATGGGGTTGCCATACTACCAGATGAACTGTTATGTATAGATGTACACTTTAGTTGATAGTTTTGCCATACTACCAGATGAACCGTTATGTATAGATGTACACTTTAGTTGATGGGGTTGCCATACTACCAGATGAACCGTTATGTATAGATGTACACTTTAGTTGATAGTTTTGTCATACTACCAGATGAACTGTTATGTATAGATGTACACTTTAGTTGATGGTTTTGTCATACTACCAGATGAACTGTTATGTATAGATGTACACTTTAGTTGATGGTTTTGTCATACTACCAGATGAACTGTTATGTATAGATGTACACTTTAGTTGATGGGGTTGCCATACTACCAGATGAACCGTTATGTATAGATGTACACTTTAGTTGATAGTTTTGTCATACTACCAGATGAACTGTTATGTATAGATGTACACTTTAGTTGATGGTTTTGTCATACTACCAGATGAACTGTTATGTATAGATGTACACTTTAGTTGATGGGGTTGCCATACTACCAGATGATCTGTTATGTATAGATGTACACTTTAGTTGATAGTTTTGCCATACTACCAGATGAACTGTTATGTATAGATGTACACTTTAGTTGATAGTTTTGCCATACTACCAGATGAACTGTTATGTATAGATGTACACTTTAGTTGATGGTTTTGCCATACTACCAGATGAACTGTTATGTATAGATGTACACTTTAGTTGATGGGGTTGCCATACTACCAGATGAACTGTTATGTATAGATGTACACTTTAGTTGATAGTTTTGCCATACTACCAGATGAACTGTTATGTATAGATGTACACTTTAGTTGATGGTTTTGTCATACTACCAGATGAACTGTTATGTATAGATGTACACTTTAGTTGATGGTTTTGTCATACTACCAGATGAACCGTTATGTATAGATGTACACTTTAGTTGATGGGGTTGCCATACTACCAGATGAACTGTTATGTATAGATGTACACTTTAGTTGATGGTTTTGTCATACTACCAGATGAACTGTTATGTATAGATGTACACTTTAGTTGATAGTTTTGTCATACTACCAGATGAACCGTTATGTATAGATGTACACTTTAGTTGATGGGGTTGCCATACTACCAGATGAACTGTTATGTATAGATGTACACTTTAGTTGATGGTTTTGTCATACTACCAGATGAACTGTTATGTATAGATGTACACTTTAGTTGATAGTTTTGTCATACTACCAGATGAACCGTTATGTATAGATGTACACTTTAGTTGATGGGGTTGTCATACTACCAGATGAACTGTTATGTATAGATGTACACTTTAGTTGATGGGGTTGTCATACTACCAGATGAACTGTTATGTATAGATGTACACTTTAGTTGATGGTTTTGTCATACTACCAGATGAACCGTTATGTATAGATGTACACTTTAGTTGATGGGGTTGTCATACTACCAGATGAACTGTTATGTATAGATGTACACTTTAGTTGATGGGGTTGCCATACTACCAGATGAACTGTTATGTATAGATGTACACTTTAGTTGATGGGGTTGTCATACTACCAGATGAACTGTTATGTATAGATGTACACTTTAGTTGATGGGGTTGCCATACTACCAGATGAACTGTTATGTATAGATGTACACTTTAGTTGATGGGGTTGCCATACTACCAGATGAACTGTTATGTATAGATGTACACTTTAGTTGATGGGGTTGCCATACTACCAGATGAACTGTTATGTATAGATGTACACTTTAGTTGATAGTTTTGTCATACTACCAGATGAACCGTTATGTATAGATGTACACTTTAGTTGATGGGGTTGCCATACTACCAGATGAACTGTTATGTATAGATGTACACTTTAGTTGATGGGGTTGCCATACTACCAGATGAACTGTTATGTATAGATGTACACTTTAGTTGATGGTTTTGCCATACTACCAGATGAACCGTTATGTATAGATGTACACTTTAGTTGATGGGGTTGCCATACTACCAGATGAACTGTTATGTATAGATGTACACTTTAGTTGATAGTTTTGCCATACTACCAGATGAACTGTTATGTATAGATGTACACTTTAGTTGATGGGGTTGCCATACTACCAGATGAACTGTTATGTATAGATGTACACTTTAGTTGATAGTTTTGCCATACTACCAGATGAACTGTTATGTATAGATGTACACTTTAGTTGATGGTTTTGTCATACTACCAGATGATCTGTTATGTATAGATGTACACTTTAGTTGATAGTTTTGCCATACTACCAGATGAACTGTTATGTATAGATGTACACTTTAGTTGATAGTTTTGTCATACTACCAGATGAACTGTTATGTATAGATGTACACTTTAGTTGATAGTTTTGTCATACTACCAGATGATCTGTTATGTATAGATGTACACTTTAGTTGATGGTTTTGTCATACTACCAGATGAACTGTTATGTATAGATGTACACTTTAGTTGATAGTTTTGTCATACTACCAGATGAACTGTTATGTATAGATGTACACTTTAGTTGATAGTTTTGTCATACTACCAGATGATCTGTTATGTATAGATGTACACTTTAGTTGATGGTTTTGTCATACTACCAGATGAACTGTTATGTATAGATGTACACTTTAGTTGATGGTTTTGTCATACTACCAGATGATCTGTTATGTATAGATGTACACTTTAGTTGATAGTTTTGTCATACTACCAGATGAACTGTTATGTATAGATGTACACTTTAGTTGATGGGGTTGTCATACTACCAGATGAACTGTTATGTATAGATGTACACTTTAGTTGATGGGGTTGTCATACTACCAGATGAACTGTTATGTATAGATGTACACTTTAGTTGATGGGGTTGCCATACTACCAGATGAACTGTTATGTATAGATGTACACTTTAGTTGATGGGGTTGTCATACTACCAGATGAACTGTTATGTATAGATGTACACTTTAGTTGATGGGGTTGCCATACTACCAGATGAACTGTTATGTATAGATGTACACTTTAGTTGATGGGGTTGCCATACTACCAGATGAACTGTTATGTATAGATGTACACTTTAGTTGATGGGGTTGCCATACTACCAGATGAACTGTTATGTATAGATGTACACTTAGTTGATAGTTTGTCATACTACCAGATGAACCGTTATGTATAGATGTACACTTTAGTTGATGGGGTTGCCATACTACCAGATGAACTGTTATGTATAGATGTACACTTTAGTTGATGGGTTTGCCATACTACCAGATGAACTGTTATGTATAGATGTACACTTTAGTTGATGGTTTTGCCATACTACCAGATGAACTGTTATGTATAGATGTACACTTTAGTTGATGGGGTTGTCATACTACCAGATGATCTGTTATGTATAGATGTACACTTTAGTTGATAGTTTTGCCATACTACCAGATGAACTGTTATGTATAGATGTACACTTTAGTTGATGGTTTTGTCATACTACCAGATGATCTGTTATGTATAGATGTACACTTTAGTTGATAGTTTTGTCATACTACCAGATGATCTGTTATGTATAGATGTACACTTTAGTTGATGGGGTTGCCATACTACCAGATGAACTGTTATGTATAGATGTACACTTTAGTTGATGGGGTTGCCATACTACCAGATGAACTGTTATGTATAGATGTACACTTTAGTTGATGGGGTTGCCATACTACCAGATGAACTGTTATGTATAGATGTACACTTTAGTTGATAGTTTTGTCATACTACCAGATGAACCGTTATGTATAGATGTACACTTTAGTTGATGGGGTTGCCATACTACCAGATGAACTGTTATGTATAGATGTACACTTTAGTTGATGGGGTTGCCATACTACCAGATGATCTGTTATGTATAGATGTACACTTTAGTTGATGGTTTTGTCATACTACCAGATGATCTGTTATGTATAGATGTACACTTTAGTTGATAGTTTTGCCATACTACCAGATGATCTGTTATGTATAGATGTACACTTTAGTTGATGGTTTTGTCATACTACCAGATGAACTGTTATGTATAGATGTACACTTTAGTTGATGGTTTTGTCATACTACCAGATGAACTGTTATGTATAGATGTACACTTTAGTTGATAGTTTTGCCATACTACCAGATGAACTGTTATGTATAGATGTACACTTTAGTTGATAGTTTTGTCATACTACCAGATGATCTGTTATGTATAGATGTACACTTTAGTTGATAGTTTTGCCATACTACCAGATGAACTGTTATGTATAGATGTACACTTTAGTTGATAGTTTTGTCATACTACCAGATGAACTGTTATGTATAGATGTACACTTTAGTTGATAGTTTTGTCATACTACCAGATGATCTGTTATGTATAGATGTACACTTTAGTTGATGGTTTTGTCATACTACCAGATGAACTGTTATGTATAGATGTACACTTTAGTTGATAGTTTTGTCATACTACCAGATGAACTGTTATGTATAGATGTACACTTTAGTTGATAGTTTTGTCATACTACCAGATGATCTGTTATGTATAGATGTACACTTTAGTTGATGGTTTTGTCATACTACCAGATGAACTGTTATGTATAGATGTACACTTTAGTTGATAGTTTTGTCATACTACCAGATGAACCGTTATGTATAGATGTACACTTTAGTTGATGGGGTTGCCATACTACCAGATGAACTGTTATGTATAGATGTACACTTTAGTTGATGGGGTTGCCATACTACCAGATGATCTGTTATGTATAGATGTACACTTTAGTTGATAGTTTTGTCATACTACCAGATGATCTGTTATGTATAGATGTACACTTTAGTTGATAGTTTTGTCATACTACCAGATGATCTGTTATGTATAGATGTACACTTTAGTTGATGGTTTTGTCATACTACCAGATGAACCGTTATGTATAGATGTACACTTTAGTTGATGGTTTTGTCATACTACCAGATGAACTGTTATGTATAGATGTACACTTTAGTTGATAGTTTTGTCATACTACCAGATGAACTGTTATGTATAGATGTACACTTTAGTTGATGGTTTTGCCATACTACCAGATGATCTGTTATGTATAGATGTACACTTTAGTTGATGGTTTTGTCATACTACCAGATGAACCGTTATGTATAGATGTACACTTTAGTTGATAGTTTTGTCATACTACCAGATGATCTGTTATGTATAGATGTACACTTTAGTTGATAGTTTTGTCATACTACCAGATGATCTGTTATGTATAGATGTACACTTTAGTTGATGGTTTTGTCATACTACCAGATGAACCGTTATGTATAGATGTACACTTTAGTTGATGGTTTTGTCATACTACCAGATGAACTGTTATGTATAGATGTACACTTTAGTTGATGGGGTTGCCATACTACCAGATGAACTGTTATGTATAGATGTACACTTTAGTTGATAGTTTTGTCATACTACCAGATGAACTGTTATGTATAGATGTACACTTTAGTTGATAGTTTTGTCATACTACCAGATGATCTGTTATGTATAGATGTACACTTTAGTTGATGGTTTTGCCAAATACCAGATGATCTGTTATGTATAGATGTACACTTTAGTTGATAGTTTTGTCATACTACCAGATGATCTGTTATGTATAGATGTACACTTTAGTTGATGGTTTTGTCATACTACCAGATGAACTGTTATGTATAGATGTACACTTTAGTTGATAGTTTTGTCATACTACCAGATGAACCGTTATGTATAGATGTACACTTTAGTTGATGGTTTTGTCATACTACCAGATGAACTGTTATGTATAGATGTACACTTTAGTTGATGGGTTGTCCATACTACCAGATGAACTGTTATGTATAGATGTACACTTTAGTTGATGGTTTTGTCATACTACCAGATGATCTGTTATGTATAGATGTACACTTTAGTTGATGGTTTTGTCATACTACCAGATGAACTGTTATGTATAGATGTACACTTTAGTTGATAGTTTTGTCATACTACCAGATGATCTGTTATGTATAGATGTACACTTTAGTTGATGGTTTTGTCATACTACCAGATGAACCGTTATGTATAGATGTACACTTTAGTTGATGGGGTTGCCATACTACCAGATGAACTGTTATGTATAGATGTACACTTTAGTTGATAGTTTTGCCATACTACCAGATGATCTGTTATGTATAGATGTACACTTTAGTTGATAGTTTTGCCATACTACCAGATGAACTGTTATGTATAGATGTACACTTTAGTTGATAGTTTTGTCATACTACCAGATGATCTGTTATGTATAGATGTACACTTTAGTTGATAGTTTTGTCATACTACCAGATGATCTGTTATGTATAGATGTACACTTTAGTTGATGGTTTTGTCATACTACCAGATGAACCGTTATGTATAGATGTACACTTTAGTTGATGGTTTTGTCATACTACCAGATGAACTGTTATGTATAGATGTACACTTTAGTTGATGGGGTTGCCATACTACCAGATGATCTGTTATGTATAGATGTACACTTTAGTTGATAGTTTTGTCATACTACCAGATGATCTGTTATGTATAGATGTACACTTTAGTTGATGGTTTTGTCATACTACCAGATGAACTGTTATGTATAGATGTACACTTTAGTTGATAGTTTTGTCATACTACCAGATGAACTGTTATGTATAGATGTACACTTTAGTTGATGGTTTTGTCATACTACCAGATGAACTGTTATGTATAGATGTACACTTTAGTTGATGGGGTTTCATACTCAGATGAACTGTTATGTATAGATGTACACTTTAGTTGATGGGGTTGCCATACTACCAGATGATCTGTTATGTATAGATGTACACTTTAGTTGATGGTTTTGTCATACTACCAGATGAACTGTTATGTATAGATGTACACTTTAGTTGATGGGGTTGCCATACTACCAGATGATCTGTTATGTATAGATGTACACTTTAGTTGATAGTTTTGCCATACTACCAGATGAACTGTTATGTATAGATGTACACTTTAGTTGATGGTTTTGTCATACTACCAGATGAACCGTTATGTATAGATGTACACTTTAGTTGA
This sequence comes from Arion vulgaris, assembly GCA_020796225.1. Lineage (NCBI taxonomy): Eukaryota > Metazoa > Mollusca > Gastropoda > Stylommatophora > Arionidae > Arion > Arion vulgaris. The sequence goes on from CM036760.1 coordinate 22,168,396, forward strand.
TAGTTTTGCCATACTACCAGATGAACCGTTATGTATAGATGTACACTTTAGTTGATAGTTTTGTCATACTACCAGATGAACCGTTATGTATAGATGTACACTTTAGTTGATGGTTTTGTCATACTACCAGATGATCTGTTATGTATAGATGTACACTTTAGTTGATAGTTTTGCCATACTACCAGATGATCTGTTATGTATAGATGTACACTTTAGTTGATGGGGTTGCCATACTACCAGATGAACCGTTATGTATAGATGTACACTTTAGTTGATGGTTTTGCTCCCACAACTTATCAGCTTCCCAATCTTTGTCTGCAGTGTTCCAGTAGTTCCAAGATTTACATACTTTTGGAGAGAGTACCAGTGTCAAGAACCTCTCCTGTAACACAGCCAATGAGTGTAGTTACACATATTGTTGATGAATGCAGTCTGACCTGATTATGACAAAATGCGTAAACTAGCTGTGATGAAATCTGGTGACAAAGAATTTTCAAGTCAATTATTCTATAATCTGTATTCAAAACTGGTCAGGACAGAGTTTCTCCACACTCGCTCGGGGAGTTGAAAACAGAGACTCATGGCGTCCTTTTTGTGCTGTCTCCACAGTGACACCTCTACCAACCTAACAGGTTATGGGCTTTATTATTATTATTATATTCACTATTATTCAAATGACTGTATTCTTGATCATGTAAGACTCTTCTATTATTCAAATGACTGTATTCTTGATCGCATGTAAACTCTTCTATTATTCAAATGACTGTATTCTTTATCGCATGTAAACTCTTCTAAATCTGTATCTGAATCATCATCAAATTCAATGCCATAGAGGACGTTAATTTTCATCACTGACCGAGTGGGCGTGGCACTGGGAAAATCAACATTAGAGGTTTCACTAGTCTCAGTGCTGATTGTAACACTAGTCCGCTTACTAATGACACTATTATAGTCTGTCCATTAATTCGTGAGCACGTTTGAAATTGATTTTCTCGAAAACTACCTGTTGGATCTCAGTGATTTTTGCAAGCAGCCTTAGAATATCTATGACGCTAGAGAAATATTTTGTTTCCAAGAAAATTTGATGTAGTTTGAAATATTTCTTCTTCAGGTTATATTAAAATCAACCTCACCGGATTGTACACAATAGAAACAGATTTACGGTACACAGACGCATTGTTCTAAAAATACATTATGGTAACATAGAAATATCGTGAGTTTCACGAATTCCCGTGCACCTAACCCAGTCGACTTTGAAAGCGGAAAGCATATGACGTTATAATTGGGATACCGTTTTATAGTTATAGGCGTATCTCGCTATTTGTATGAAGCTATTAATTGTATCATATTTGTTGGCTTATCAAAACTGACATTGATATCACATTCATAATGAGTCTGAAGTGCACATTTATAACAATGCAGAAGGTTACAGTTTTACTATACCAACACTTCCGTAGGGAATCTAAGAGGTCATCTATATTGCGATATTCATAACCCTGAGAAACGAACGCAACTGGCGCTTGGTCTGACTAGAGAATCCTTTTCCCGATGGATTAAACAGGACACAAAGTGCACTAATGTCAAGCAAGGAAGGAAAAGGACAATTGACGACTTTGACATAGATGTCATAAGACGGGAGCTCTTGAAAATGTTTGCGACAAATCAACTTGTTACTCCAGGAAACTGAAATTAAAACTGCAATCAGATTGCAGCATAGACATTTCTAAAAGTACTCTATGGAAAATTGTAAGAGCCGCCGGCTTCACCTTCAGAAAAACTATAGGCGGCAGGAATATTATTGTGAAAAGCCACATTTAATTGCTGCCCGAAGTAAATACCTGAGGCAGATCCGTGAGCGGCGGAGACAAGGCTATGATATTGTATATTTGGACGAATATTGGGTCAATGCTCACCACACCAATGCTAAAGAACGGCAATCAGTAGACGGTGAACAGAAAGAAAAATACCAAGCAGCAAAGGCCAGCGTATTATACTAACACATGCAGGAAGCAGTGAAGAAGGTCTTGTCCATGACGCTGGACTTATTTTCCAATCAAAAGTACCGACGGTAGGGACTACCACACAGAAATGAATGGACATATTTTCAGGCACTGGATGGAGAAAGATCTACTTCAAATTCTAAACAGACCATCATGCTTGGTAATGGATAGTGCATCCTATCACAACGCAGTATCAGCGGAAGACAAAGTACCAACTGCATCAAATACAAAAGATCAAATTAGGACTTGGCTTGCTAAGGAAAATGTCAGCTTCGATGATACATATTTGAAACCCGAGTTGTTGCACCTGGTGAGGATGACAAATAAGACAAAGGTGTTTCATATTGACAAAATCATTGCGGAATACGGCCACACGTCTTTGCGACTACCTCCATATCATGCTCACCTCAATCCGATAGAGCTTGTCTGGCTAAAGTAATAGGGCAAATTGCCGAACAGAACAGGACGTTTAAAATGTGTGATGTTGAAGTTCTGACACTTGAATCCCTCTCAATGATAGACATGCAGTTCTGGAAGAAGTGTGTTGAACATGTGCTCGAGAGGAAGACGAGTACTGGCACCGATATGGATTACAATTTGTCCAGCCAGTAACAATTATCAACCTCATGGAATCGTCAGATTCGGGATGATACAAATCATATTTTGATTACCGACTGAGAAATAGCAACGTATACATTTCCATATCCAAATGCGTCTACCATCATACAATTTGTGGTGAAGTTAAGACACCCTGGGGTCTAATGGTGACCGAAGGGAGGACTAACTGTTGCATATTGTATCCAAGTTCACGATTGCACATAAAGGGCAACACACTTAATTACTTGACCTATCAAGTTAATATGGAGATACACCTATGAATATAATTGACATGGACAAATTCTAGGGATTACTGTAAAATCTAAAATTTGAGCCCCTGTATTTGCAATTGTCATAAAAGATCAAAGGAATTCGTCGATGTGCAAAATCCGTAGCATCTATGGACTACTGGTTAGCTTTATTTTAGCGTCATGGGTATTCTAAGGCTGCATGCAAAAATCACTGAGATCCAACAGGTAGTTTTCGAGAAAATCAATTTCAAACGTGCTCACGAATTAATGGACAGACTATAGTACTATAAATACTAATTTAACTTCAACAATAATAACGTCATCACACATCACAGTGCACTTGAGTGCACACTGTGTACTCACTCATCACTGGCTGTCACGCATGTCCATTCTCTGAATTGTATCTAGATTTAACTCACTGCTGCTGTTTTTCTCGTTCACAAACCTAGTCCAATGGAACGTGCGCTTCGTAGATCGGTTAAAATACTGTTTATCACTTGACATTGTTCAGAATATCTTTTATCAAATAAAATACAACTTTAACAAACAACATATTAACCTATAATAACCACACGCAAGGAACAATAGCAGCAGTTTTGTATTTTTTTGGGATCATTCAATGTAATACAACTTAAAGGAGGTTCTAATTGTACCTAAAAGATGTGTCTGTTGGTGAACTCACTTTTGTCAGAAATAAAACTTGTTTTCCCTTCCCGCAAGAGGAAGACCTCGTGATCTTTGATTCATCATAACTCACTAACTATATAACCAATTCTAAAATGTTTGAAAGAGATGTGTACACAATTGATTAAACATTAATCAGATGTCAAGCATGTCGAGAAATTTAAGAATCGCGTTTTCTCTGTATCCCCTGCTAGAACGCAAAATGACAAACTGTAAGTAAGATAAATATCTGAGACTGTAAGCAAGATAAATATCTGAAACTTGGTGAAAGATAGAATAATATAACTGACATTATTATTTATGACATACTGTACAATATGATCACAACAACAACGTGACGACCTCACGGACACAATGTATAGTTTTTTTCTTACCTGCTAACGTCACGAGGGTGAACGTTGCTTGAGCAATCAATAAAACACATGTGCTGCTGTAGAACTCCAACATCTACGGATAGACACAATTTGATATGTTTTTGTCTTTCTGTATTATTTTAATCACATCTTAATATTTTTGTCTTTTAAAAAATGTGAAACAAATTAAATGTATTCCAAGAATATCATCTTCTTGATGTCATAGATATAATGTGGTCACATGATGATGATGGTAAATGTTTGATAGATAAATATGACAACAAGTTAAACAAACGATACATTTCAACAAGGAAAATCTTATAGTACATTAAAGCTATGTTAGCCTCACACTTTCAACAGTTACTCATTGTACTTCTGCTATAGAAAATGATTATGAATGTGGCGACTTAGAATCTAGGTATTCCAATTTTTTTATTTGGTCGACAGATCACCATCATCCTTGCACATCAAAGCAGTTAGTCCATAAGTGTTCCGATGTCTTCCTGAATATGTCCCTCAACTTGTTACAACTAACGGCATCTGTGCTTTGTTGATTGACTATTCTACTATGACTTGTAGTTTAGTGCTCATATCTAGCTACCATAACGTTTGAATTCTTATTCATACAGGCTGGATAGAATTGCCGATCTAACCCCAGATTTTGAATAGTTTGCATGCCTTCGCTCTTTTAGACGTTCATAATATCAACCTTGTACATTATTCGTCTGCGTATTACATTAGCCATATCTGCATGCCTACCGGTTCATTTATTTCTCTTCAGGTATGCGTGTCGTGGCAAACAAAAAAACTAGTTTTTTAGCCTAAAACTCTTTGAAGATTCCAAAATTCTCTTCCAGCACAACCCTTTTCATTTTTTCTGATCATCTCTCATTAGTCAGTGAGAAACCATGCATGGATACAAGTCAGTGACTTCATCAGATCATTGCTATAGTAAATACCATCATCTCTCATTAGTCAGTGAGAAACCATGCATGGATACAAGTCAGTGACTTCATTGAGATCATTGCTGTAGTAAATACCATCATCTCTCATTAGTCAGTGAGAAACCATAGCTGGATACAAGTCAGTGACTTCATCAGATCATTGCTGTAGTAAATACCATCATCTCTCATTAGTCAGTGAGAAACCATGCATGGATACAAATCAGTGACTTCATTGAGATCATTGCTGTAGTAAATACCATCATCTCTCATTAGTCAGTGAGAAACCATGCATGGATACAAATCAGTGACTTCATTGAGATCATTGCTGTAGTAAATACCATCATCTCTCATTAGTCAGTGAACCAGGCTTGATACAAGTCAGTGACTTCACTTGAGATCATGCTGTATAAATACCATCATCTCCATTAGTCAGGGGAAACCATGCTGGATACAAGTCATGACTTCATCAGATCATTCTGTGTAATACCATCATCCTCATTAGTCAGTGAGAAACCATGCTTGATACAAGTCAGTGACTTCATTGAGATCATTGCTGTAGTAAATACCATCATCTCTCATTAGTCAGTGTGAAACCATGCATGGATACAAGTCAGTGACTTCATTGAGATCATTAGCTGTGTAAATACCATCATTCTCATTAGTCAGTGTGAAACCATGCTTGATACAAGTCATGACTTCATCAGATCATGCTAGTCAAATACCATCATCTCATTAGTCAGTAGAAACATGCTTGATACAAGTCAGTGACTCTCATTGAGATCATGCTGTAGTAAATACCATCATCTCTCATTAGTCAGTGTGAAACCATGCATGGATACAAGTCAGTGACTTCATTGAGATCATTGCTGTAGTAAATACCATCATCTCTCATTAGTCAGTGAAACCATGTTGATACAAGTCATGAGCATTGAGATCATTGCCGTAGTAAATACCATCATCTCTCATTAGTCAGTGTGAAACCATGCATGGATACAAGTCAGTGACTTCATTCAGATCATTGCTGTAGTAAATACCATCATCTCTCATTAGTCAGTTGAAACCATGCTGATACAAGCAGTGACTTCATTCAGATCATTGCCGTAGTAAATACCATCATCTCTCATTAGTCAGTGAGAAACCATGCTTGGATACAAGTCAGTGACTTCATTGAGATCATTGCTGTAGTAAATACCATCATCTCTCATAGGTCAGTGTAAACCATGCATGGATACAAGTCAGTGACTTCATTCAGATCATTGCTGTAGTAAATACCATCATCTCCAAAGTAAGGCTTCTTGTAGTCCACGGAATTACTACACTGCTTACTTCACCATTCTCCTTCCACTTTAACAGTGAAACCATGCATGGACACTGCACAGTTACAACATCCTTTATCCAACGTGAATATGATAACAAACACTAGACATGATTGCTACAATTAGACATGATTGCTTCAATTAGACATGATTGCTACAATTAGACATGATTGCTACAATTAGATATGATTGCTACAATTAGACATGATTGCTACAATTAGACATGATTGCTACAATTAGACATGATTGCTACAATTAGATATGATTGCTACAATTAGACATGATTGCTACAACTAGACATGATTGCTACAATTAGACATGATTGCTACAATTAGACATGATTGCTACAATTAGACATGATTGCTACAATTAGACATGATTGCTACAATTAGACATGATTGCTACAATTAGACATGATTGCTACAATTAGACATGATTGCTACAATTAGACATGATTGCTACAATTAGACATGATTGCTACAATTAGACATGATTGCTACAATTAGACATGATTGCTACAATAAGACATGCCAAGGCTCAAGTGTATCAAAATAGACATGAAGAAAATGTAACAAAACACTAGACATGATTGCTACAATTAGACATGCCAAGGCTCAAGTGTATCAACATAGGCAGAAGAAAATGATAACAAAACACTAGACATGATTGCTACAATTAGACATGCCAAGGCTCAAGTGTATCAACATAGGCAGAAGATTACAACACATACAATATGGTGGAATAAGGAGGTTTAAACCATATTTTGCACCGATGGATCTCTACCGACACAGAAGTTAATACATAAACAAAATACAAGCTAATCTATCTGCCATACTTACTTTCTGATTTTTCAGCTCAAACTGACACACGCATACAAGGATTATGTGTAAATAACTATACTGACTTGTGATTGATTGCCTGTCGGAAGTGTTGATTGTGGTTAGCAGAAGGCGTTTCTACTGTAGATGATTGAAATAATTTTACTAATGATTGGTTAGTCTTTCTTTACTCTAATCCTCTTGTTGCCTCACAACGTCACGATAACTTTTGTCTTCTTTTCGATCGTTCTACCCGGCCATTTTGATCATTCTTATTGTGATATATAAACAGCCTTTGCCAAGAACGATTGGAACGTTGCGCCCCCGTTAAGCGCTACATTTGTAGGACAAGCGCATCCTGTGCGTTTCCGCGTATTCGACCTTCGGAAATGTTCGAGTCTGCATGAACAGCAGTCAAACACTTTCCAGACATCGTGAGTACCTTTCTCTTCAATGATCCGTTTATCCTCGCCGTAGGCTATATTTGGGCTTAGATCTACGCCAAAGAGCATTTTGTACTTTGCAACCTTTTTGACTAAGCGTGGCGAACCTTTTTGCATTGTATGATGGGAACTCATTAATTATCTTTTTAACGCCGTAGTTGTTGGCTACGATCTACGCCAATGAGCATTTACTACTTGACAAATGTTCTTACTGTGTGTGCTCGCTTTGGTTTATCAACATTAATAACCATTCTAGGACTAGTCATTGGGACGGTCACTTGTCGGCTGCTTTGTGTGTTCATTGCACTTTAACGATCATTTTTTGCCATATTTATGGACTTCATGATCTTTGCCAAGAGTATGTTTACACTCTGCACCGTTCGGACTAAATAAGGTCGTTCCGGATTAGGAACATGCTCAGTTATTAGGGACACATAAGCTTCGACTGAGTGGTTACCGGAGCCCACATTTGGGGTGTAAAGAATAGAACCACTGTTACCTGTCACGCATGTCGTGGGAGACGACTAAGGAGGTCTGGCTGAAATTGGATGCATGTGTCCTAAACGTGTAGAGGTCTATGCGTTTAGGGACCTACAAACCAATGTGCAACGTATACACGTTCTTGGTAAAGATCAAACATATCACAAAGAGTAATTAAAGTTGGTCGCAAAGAACGAATGCAAAGAAGAAGAAGAAGGGGAGAGGGACACATAGTTTTCGTGCATCACAGCATTCTACTCGTATAGGTCACCGTGAAATTTGTCTGCCTTTGAAAATGTTTGGATTTGGACGACCTGTCAAACCTTTACACTGTCGGCCTAACATTACGGCCACTGTTAGTTCATTTCAGAGTAGGAACATTCTCAGCCTTTTCGAGAAGCGTATCGACACTTGGCAATTTGCAGTTTAACTTCTGCATTTTATCTGACCCCGGAAAACACTGGACTGGGGCTGCCCGCATATAATCTAGAGGGTCGTTTCAGATGGCGCTGTCAACGCAACTGAAAATTTTGCGCTCGCCACTGTCACTCGCTCCATTTCTTCCGGTGATGTTAGTCGTTATTGCAACAGTACCTTTACCGGTTGTCCCATTTGGGGCAGTTTCGTTAGGCCCCAGAACGCCACTTTAGGGTTTGCGCTCGGCCAATTTTACCCATTATATAGATCCACGCCTTGCCTCCGATACGAAGTTTACTGCAATCTGCCCTTGTGTCAACACGATGCGTTAAAACGTTCTCAGAGACACTTGCCGAGAGCTGGCACTTGTGGTGCGGCCATTTACTCCGGGGGAATTCGCATTCGTTCAGACGACTCGTACGATACGTTTTCTTACGTTTCAGCAACTATTTTGGGAAACGTTTCATCGGACATCGACCAGGAGATGTGTGCATTTTATTCAGGGTTTTGGACCTGTATTACGTTTCCGTGCTTGCACTATTACCACTACATGTAGCTCTCTATCGATGCTTACCCGCTTAGCCAGACAGGGCCGACTGTCTGTTTCCAGGGTCACCACGTAGAAGTGGGGTAGGACCTTGAATAGTGCCAGGTAACATATAACCCCAATTAACAGGTAAGCACACGAAAACCCTGGTACATCCTCAGTTATGCATCTTCAACACACTGACGATTGATGACATTAATGCAAGTATGTCGATTCTCTGTTTGTCGCTAACAAATGCTTGACCAGGACATTAGATTCAAGCAAACTGGCTGTAAACGATTGTAAACCTCAATAGTATATATTCACCTATACCGTAACCTACCATCTGCAACCTTCCAAAGCATCGATTGGGAGTCAAACACAACAATGGGTCCAGTAAACAGAGTCTCAGAGAGAAACTGGAGGACAATAGTAAAGGTCCCAACCTCCTTCATCATAGTATTATTTATTGTCTTGTATTCTCTGTTCCGCTCTGTAGTAGCTCTACCATATGTTCGGTCAAGAAAACCCCAGTCTGACATATCACCCCGATGCAAGGAACAATGTGTAAATACAAACACATCATCATTCTTGTCTTCATGTATCATGCACATTTTCCAGTTCAATCTTAATATTGCTGCAGTGTCTGCATTGACTTCCAAAATAAAAATAGAACTGTGGAAATTGGCAATGCTACAAATATATCTGTATTGAATAGTCCTATTTCGATACATAGCGAAACACGTACAAACAAAGTAATATAGTTTTACAAAATACAGAAACAGTGACGATAAACAGCAACGTTTCGACCAAAAGGCCTTTATCAAGCAAAGATACAACAGGAGTGACGAATTATAGAGAACACTTACAAATGGACGATAACGGGAAAATGCAAATGTATCTAATGAACTGGGAATAAAACGAATAACGAAATGAGTGCAACACAAAACTAGAAGTGGAAAAGAAGAGAAACAATATACAATCAAGTAAAAATACAAATTATATATATGAAGCAAATACACATATAGATTACAAGGCATGATATGAGAAAGTACTAAGAAGCATAGGAATGTAATGCGTTGAGTCCAAGAGGCCGCAAGGTACCATATAACGAAATAAAACGGTTCTCCAGAGCAAATCGACTACGATCATCAGAGGAACATGATCGGATGGCTGTGACCTGGACATCGCAAGCTCCTGAATGGCCACTATCATTGAAATGGGTAGCTACAGGGGTCACAGAGCATTGGCGTATATCGCGCAAGTGTTGGGCGAATCAGTCACTGAGTCTCCTGCCGGTTTCCCCAATGTAGGCCTTGTTGCACCGCTTGCAGATAATGGCATAGATAATATTACGGGACTCGCACGTGAAACTGTCTTCAATAACGAACGTGGCTTTTGGAAAAGACACAGTGCGGGTCTGTATTACATAAGCACACGTGTTGCAGCGCCGACGACCACACTCGATGGTGCCAAAATGACTCTGGATATTAGGCTTGAGGCGACTGTGAACCAACATATCCTTAAGGCTTCTGTCCCGTTTGTACGACACCAAAGGATAGTGTTGGAAGATTGAACGTGTCTCAGGATCAGACTGAAGAATGGAGAGATGACGGAATAAGACTTTCTTCACAAGGGAACTATGAGGGTGGAAAGTTAAGACAAGTTTCACCCTGTCAGAATTGGAAGTTCTATGCTGGTTAGAGAGAGCCTCCTGGCTAGAAATTTGCTGAACGCGCCGCATAGCAGAAGCAAGCACCTTATCCGGGTATAAGCGCTTACGAAAGAAATCAAGCATCTCGTGAGCCCTATCGAGAAAATCATCGTCCTCGCTACAGAGGCGATGAAGGCGCAAGAGTTGAGAGAATGGTAAAGAGTCACGACAAGCCTGGGAATGGGAAGAGGTATAAAGAAGGAAACTATGTGCATCAGTAGGCTTGTAGTATACTGATGTAGTGATGGTGGATAGGCTGATAGTGATAGTGATGTCAAGAAAGTTGACACAAGAGACAGAGATGTGAGATGTAAACCGAATAGCCGGATTGAAGACATTAATGAAATTAATGAAGAGTGACAAATCGGCTTCAGGCATATCGGTAATGCCAATACAATCATCAATGTATCTATGATACACAGACGGAAGAGGGCCATCATAGGAATTCCATACTAGGTGTTCAAGATGACCCATGAATAGACAAGCATAACTGGGTCCCATTTTAGTACCCATGGCGACCCCACTGATCTGCTCAAAGAACTGGTCATTGAACTGAAAGGAGTTGAGAGTTAGAACTAGTTCTGCAAGACGAAGGAGAGCCGAGGTGGAGACAAGTGGGTTAGTTCTCCTGTCAAGAAAGAACTGGAGAACTTGAAGTCCGTTGGAATGCGGTATGGATGTGTACAATGAGCACACATCAAGGAGGATGAGACGGTAAGTCCTGCCAGGCAACAACTCAATAGACGAAAAACAGACAAGGTGTGGTTCGTATCTTTCAAGAATGAAGGTAGTGTGGTGACTATAGGATTGAAGATACTATCAAGAAATTCGGAGATATGTTCCGTAGGACAAGAGCAAGCAGATACGATGGGCCTACCCGGATTGTTCAGTTTATGAATTTTGGGGAGCATATAAAAGGCGGGTTTTCCTAAACAGCTATCGATGACACAAAGTGATGATGCGCCGATAGGAAGGTCGTTAGAGGCAATTAAGTTCTTAATTACTGTACGGACTTTACTATTGTTAGATAGTGTGACATCAGAAGAACTAGTTTTATAGAAATGGGTGTCAAGTAATTGGTTGCGGCCTTCCTGAAGGTATAGTTCTTTGCTCCATACCACTATTGCACCGCCTTTATCGGTGGGTTTGATAACAATGTCATCACGTCGACGGAGGTGTGATAGAGCACGAAACTCGGAAGGTGACATGTTAGAATGCCCTAGGCGTTTGGGGTGGAGTAGTCCAATATTGTGTAAAGTATTCTTGATGTAGAGAACAAGAGCGTTGGAGACACCAGGGTTGGGTGTCCAATCATGTTTGCGAGTAGAATATTTAGCGAACATACTCGTGTCATGACATTGGTCAGTGTCAACCTGGTTCCGAAAATGAAATTTCAGCCGTAAGCCACGGTGAAAACGGTGCACATCTTGAAGAGTAGAGTAGTGGTCAATGGTGGGTCGGAGAGAACAAACTTGAGACCTTACTTAAAACACATCTCTCGCTGTCCGATAAGGGAAGGTCTGGAGGAATGCAAACCACCTGTGTGGGAGGAGAAGATCGTAGTGGACAATTGGAAGGAGTGGTAGAAGGTACAGGGCGAAGAAGGTTAAGTTTTGTTGGTGATGGGCGCACATCAATTCATGCAGTTGTCTGTTAAGAACATGGATAATAAAACAAATAAGGGAGTAAAGGAGCATATTGCTAGAAGTGAGAAGTTGTAGACGCTGTAGAAGTAGGGACTGTGAGGAGTCCAAGTTAGTATGAAGATGAGAATGATTAGAAGCAATACAACGCATACGTTGTAGCGCACATTTGGTTTCTAGCTTCTGTAACATTCGCTGCTCCCTGAGGTACAACACGCCTGCCGAGGGGTGAAAGTTAGAAACAAAGCCTTTGGGAATAACCCTAAGTTGCTGACACGTAAAGAGAAAATTGCGATGAGAACAGAAACGAGTTTTTTTAAAGTAACCATAGCATAACTAATGACAGTCAGACGCAAATCAGTCGGCAGGAGGCTAAAGGAAACCGAGATATAAGACCGAAGAAACCGATTCGCCCAACACTTGCGCGATATACGCCAATGCTCTGTGACCCTGTAGCTACCCATTTCAATGATAGTGGCTATTCAGGAGCTTGCGATGTCCAGGTCACAGCCATCCGATCATGTTCCTCTGATGATCGTAGTCGATTTGCTCTGGAGAACCGTTTATTTCGTTATATGGTACCTTGCGGCCTCTTGGACTCAACGCATTACATTCCTATGCTTCTTAGTACTTTCTCATCTCATGCCTTGTAATCTATATGTGTATTTGCTTCATATATATAATTTGTATTTTCACTTGATTGTATATTGTTTCTCTTCTTTTCCACTTCTAGTTTTGTGTTGCACTCATTTCGTTATTCGTTTTTATTCCCAGTTCATTAGATACATTTGCATTTTCCCGTTATCGTCCATTTGTAAGTGTTCTCTATAATTCGTCACTCCTGTTGTGTCGTTTGCTTGATAAAGGTCTTTTGGTCGAAACGTTGCTGTTTATCGTCACTGTTTCTGTATTTTGTAAAACTATAGTACTTTGTTTGTACGTGTTTCGCTATTTACCAAGTTTTACTGCAGTTTTCCCCTCTATTTCGATATTTCGATACATCACCTCAACTGTGGTCACCTGGCCAATTTTTCTCTCAATTTGAGTCACCGACGACAATTTCATGTTTGATTATCTTATTCGTAAGACATGGCGATCTGCAAGACCAAGTTTGCAACGATGTATCATTTGCTAACATGATGTTTGAAAGACTGCTATCAAAGTTGATCACCAGATAGATAAACCTGCCATGACGCTTGATAGGTTGTTCATCAAAGAAGACTCTGTGAAGGTTAGAATTAGCTATTGATATGTAATAAAAATAAAAAAAATAAAACATACACCCCTTTCAGGATTGATCTGCGAACGAGACTTCCTACAGGAACGCGAGACGAGGTTTCATGGAATGTGGGTCAGTCTTGAAGTGACACATGACCTTTCTGGTCACTATCTTATTCAGTAATTGGCCATACACATTTTGCAAGACTAGAATAGGTAGCCACATAGAAGTCTAGGAACATAACCTGGTTTTCACCCTTTCATTGAGACATACGCTCTTGCAGTTGACCTTGGCGATGCATACAATAGAGTCACTTGTACATTTGTTAATGTTTCAGATGACTAAACTCAATATCAGCCAATTGTACATTTGTTAATGTTTCTGTTGACTAAACTCAATATCAGCCAATTGTACATTTGTTAGTGTTTCTGTTGACTAAACTCAATATCAGCAAAGTACATTTAGTGTTTCTGACTAACTCAATATCGCCAAGTTCTTGCTTTTGCGGATTTCTTTAAAACAATGTAGTGTTGAAATGTGGCAGCTGGGCTTCGACATCAAAAACAATACACCATGGTTTATTACAATGTTCACCCTTATCTCGGTGCTGCTCAACGCCTATACTGTGAGAAACACAGAAAAGCAGGTCACGGATGGGGCAGGACAATGTCATATACAGACGATATTTTGGTGTATCGTCAGGGCAAAGATCGAGAACAAGTTGTGGGATAACTTCAGTGAGTACACGACCACATAAGTAAGTGGTGTAGGAAAGTATGAGCATTGGTCAACCCCACAAAAGCAGCGGTGACACGGTTCTCCTTGAACAACCTTATCGTCAATACTCCAACACCAACTGTGATTATGTGTTCGCAAGCGATAGAGAAGTCTCAGTCAATGAACTATATGAACTTGTTGTTCAACTTTTAGTGGACCAGGGTAAATACCATTTTAGAGTAAAAACATCACTTAGTGTGGCTCCTGGTCTCTGATCACTAAGAAGATTGAAACAATCTGATCTCGAAGACAATGAATTTAGTCGCTGAAGAGGTCTCGGCTGACAAGAATCAATTTTTATTTTTGTGCCAGGACATGCAGATGTAAGAACAACAACCCCGTCAATAGAGTTTTAGGTATGTCTGCTGTAGACAGTGCTAGAGCAATAAACCAGGCTGATATTCTGACTTCTATTAGGAAGAGAGGATCGAAAATGATTCAAGTAATGGTGGTAATTCTACAACTCTAACTAGATTGCAAGAATACCAAAGTCAAATGTGGTGTAGCTAGAAAAGAGCACTATACTGGAAGTCAAAGTGGAATAGTAAACAAACGTTAAACTAGTGTTGTTGGTCATCACACGCTGAGAGACATACTGAGTAGGAGATAGCATCACTTATGCACTAATTGGTTTCATATAGAATAAACATGTTCTGACGACTGAGTAGGAGATAGCATCACTTATGCACTAATTGGTTTCATATAGAATAAACATGTTCTGACGACTGAGTAGGAGATAGCATCACTTATGCACTAATTGGTTTCATATAGAATAAACATGTTCTGACGACTGAGTAGGAGATAGCATCACTTATGCACTAATTGGTTTCATATAGAATAAACATGTTCTGACGACTGAGGAGGAGATAGCATCACTTATGCACTAATTGGTTTCATATAGAATAAACATGTTCTGACGACTGAGTAGCAGATAGCATCACTTATGCACTAATTGGTTTCATATAGAATAAACATGTTCTGACGACTACAAACAAAACGAAACTAAATTGCCATGGAGCGAATTCTCAGGAACTACAACATTCTCGATTTGACATGTTCATGCCCTTCCCGAAAGACATCGATGAGCATAAAAGTAAACATTATGTTGAAGAGTGTTTGGGCCAGTTCGCAGCCCTATTTCGCCGTTGGCGACATGGAAGGCCTCCGATATCTCTACATCATCAAGTACGTGCGCCATCATTCTTTCGTGAAACTGTGGATGATCTTAATAGATTTGACTGTATATGCAGACTGTCCCATGATCTTCTACAGACCATCTATGTTGACAATATCAAAAGCCTTCGTCAGATCGACAAAAATCAGATCAAGATTGGAGGTCAAAGGCGCAAGGAAAGAACCGCACGCCAGATTAGTGAGCTGGCACTAATCCCGTGCCCTCACCTACACGTGGTGACCCTTGTAACACAGTAATTCCGGTCTGGCTAAGAGGGCAGGTGCCGTGGGAGAGCTACTCTGGGTCAAGTAGAGATGCAAAGGTAGTCACGCTAGATGGGAGCCGCTCGCAACACAGACGAGCGAACTCCCAGAGTGACTATTAATGCTTGCCTCTCCCGGCCGATGGGAAAAGTTAGAAGAATAAACGTGTACCGCGTGGGGCGAAACTCGGAGCAAGCGTATTCTCTCTCTTGAGCCTTCTCTCTTGAGCCGCTGCGTATGCTGGTAGTCGAGTTAAACTGCACGAGGGACCACATAAACCGAAACTCGGGTCCATATCTCATAAATGGGGGCACGATTATAAGTCATCGAGTAGAGGCTCACACACGCGTGCAAAATTCGGAGCCCGTGCATGCTCTCTCTTGAGCCCTCTTTCTTGAGCCGATGTGTATGCTGGGAGTCGGGTTGAAGTGCACGTGGGTCCACATAGGCCGATCGAAAAGACGTCGACCCGCGCGGGGCGAGTTCGACCCGCGCATGCTCTCTTGAGCCCTTTCTCTTGAGCCGATGAGTATGCTGGAAGCTGAGCTGCACGCGGGTCCACACGGACGGCATAGGCAAATGTGAGCACGGCGAGAATTGAAGGAAATGGGGAGGTAGGCACCAGAGTAGAGCATGCACGGGTGGGCCCTCAGGTTACGAAATCCGTAACACCATCACAAGGATGGGGGACCGGGTTGAGATTGGTGGGGACAGCACTGACAAATGCGAGAACGATACGGAAGGCACAGAAAATGTGAGCACGGCGAGAATTGATATGGTGACTAGGCACCAGGGCAGAGCTAGCACGCACGCTGGCGATGCCATAGTGGGCTTCATCAAGGGGCAGGCGAGCATGAAGCGGCAGGCACGAAAAGCACGGCAGGTACGGCAAGCACGGTAAGAGCGGCAGGCACGGCAAGTACGGTAAGCGCGGCAGGCACGAGGGTGTGCGTCCCACCCGAGTGTGCAGAACAACTGGAAAGCCCAACAGAAGTAAAGCCAGTGCGCGTTTCCGTTCACAGGGAACTACTGTTACCTTGTAGTTTGATTGGGGACAATCAAAGCCTAGCAGAGCAAACCGTACACAAAACTGGACGGCCGGCAAACCAATGAGTCCACAAAACGAACGGTTTGTTGGGCAGATGGCGCTCATAGACCCGGGAGGGCAGGTCGTTTAAGGGTCGCGGCCTTAAACGAAAATGGCAACCTGCTGCCTTGTGGGTTTTGGCTGGGGACAGCAAAAGGCTAAGGAGAGCGAACCCAGTAACACTGGTTGAAACCAGAACACACCAAGCACTGAGCTCAATTGTTACTGAAGCACTTGAGCTAATTGTTACTGAAGACTTGCACTTGAGCTTAATTGTACTGAAGACTTGTGCATTGAGCTTGTACGAAGCTTGCATTGAGCTCAATTGTTACTGAAGACTTGTGCACTTGAGCTTCAATTGTTACTGAAGACTTGTGCAGAGCTTGTAGAGCTTTCAACTTATGTTACTGAAGACTTGTGCACTTGAGCTTCAATTGTACTGAAGACTTGTGCACTTGAGCTTCAATTGTACTGAAGACTTGTGCACTTGAGCTTCATTGTTACTGAAGACTTGTGCACTTGAGCTTCAATTGTTACTGAAGACTTGTGCACTTGAGCTTAATTTCTGAAGACTTGTCTTGAGCTTGTTACTGAGACTTGTGCACTTGAGCTTCAATTGTTACTGAAGACTTGTACACTTGAGCTTCAATTGTTACTGAAGACTTGTGCACTTGAGCTTCAATTGTTACTGAAGACTTGTGCACTTGAGCTTCAATTGTTACTGAAGACTTGTGCACTTGAGCTTCAATTGTTACTGAAGACTTGTGCACTTGAGCTTCAATTGTTACTGAAGACTTGTGCACTTGAGCTTCAATTGTTACTGAAGACTTGTGCACTTGAGCTTCAATTGTTACTGAAGACTTGTGCACTTGAGCTTCAATTGTTACTGAAGACTTGTGCACTTGAGCTTCAATTGTTACTGAAGACTTGTGCACTTGAGCTTCAATTGTTACTGAAGACTTGTACACTTGAGCTTCAATTGTTACTGAAGACTTGTGCACTTGAGCTTCAATTGTTACTGAAGACTTGTGCATGTACATTCCGTTCTGATATTTGGCTATTTATTCATCACAATAGAATGATAAAAACGGCTTAAGAACGATCACTGAGACAGAGAGAGAGAGAGAGAGAGAGAGAGAGTGAGAGATCAGGATTGTATTCTTGCTGTTGACAATTCTTCTGTAGCTGGTGGGTTGCAAGTATCATGTCTGCTGTTGATAATAATATGACGACTGTGATGACATCTTTACTTCTGATATGCTAAAAGAAGCAGATGATACAGCAATTAGTCAGGTACAAACATTATGTGATCAAATATAAGAATAAAGGACAGTTCCAGAACAAAGAAAGAAGAAAAGAAGTCTTCAGATCCCCGAAAAGCTGATATTAAAGATTGCAATATGTGGAGATAGATGACACAGCCATTAATAATTAAGCAGCATTTTTGTTAACTTTATTTTAAACAGAACCAAGTAAGCAGTGTATGCAAGACTGAGAGAAGAAAAATCTATTATTGTATCTGAAGAAGCTGTTTAGATCAAATAATCGATCTTGGAGAAACATGTTGAGAAGTAGCAACCGATTATCCTAACTTGGAGGAACATGTTGAGAAGTAGCAACCGATTATCCTAACTTGGAGGAACATGTTGAGAAGTAGCAACCGATTATCCTAACTTGGAGGAACATGTTGAGAAGTAGCAACCGATTATCCTAATTTAATCGTGTTCAAAAATATAATTGATACCTAGAGGCATAATTGTCTTGTTGAATATTATGGGATATTATGGAATGTCAATCAAAATAATAAGCATTATCAAAAGCTTGTATGAGGGTTACAATTGTGCATTCAAGACGGACAATAGACACTGTTTAAAGTTTGAAAATTTGGTAAAGATAGTTATATTTTAATTCAGTTATTGTTTCGACGGGACATTGACTGAATGACTGGATGAAAAGAACATGTTCAACATTGCGTTAGGAGAAAATCTAGAACATTTCGTGATGAGAAAATCTAGAACATTGCATGATGAGAAAATATTGAACATTTCGTGATGAGAAAATCTAGAACATTGCATGATGAGAAAATATTGAACATTGCGTAATGAGAAAATCTAGAACATTGCGTGATGAGAAAATATTGAACATTGCGTAATGAGAAAATCTAGAACATTGCGTGATGAGAAAATGTAGAACATTGACTCATAGCTAAAAATATTTCCAGAGAACTGAACAAATAACAGATCATATTAAAAGTCACAAGAGATTGAAGAGAGCATCAATTGTTGTCATGTTTCCTACCCGATGAGACAGGAAGACGATCACGACGCCGGTGACAACAGAACATTAACGAAACAAACATGACGTTGGAGGAGACGTGAGAACTTGACAGGGATTATATTTTTTTAATTCAGAGTGGGGTGGTGATGTAGAAGAATCACGTTCAGTAAAGGACATGCTACTACATGATGATGGATAACACGTTTAAACTTTATAAACGTGTCAATGACTAGACTAGACTAGACATTGGCC
This sequence comes from Arion vulgaris, assembly GCA_020796225.1. NCBI lineage: Eukaryota > Metazoa > Mollusca > Gastropoda > Stylommatophora > Arionidae > Arion > Arion vulgaris. The sequence goes on from CM036760.1 coordinate 22,187,631, forward strand.
AGACTAGAACTGTCAAAATCTCTATAAATAACTTGATTTGTAAATATATAATGACATGTTTATATTATTACAAAACATTAAAATAAAATAATTATGTTCTGTGAAAGTATAAAATCAAACAGTTGAGATATAAATAATAAAATAATCGATGAGAATCAAGTACTTACATACACTAGTTGACGTAGATTTAATGTCATGTTGGCAGATGGCAATGACTGGTCAATAAATCAGTTTCTGAAAGTAGAGATCTCCAGTTTAATGTGTTTTCATCAATCCAGTGTTCCATGGGTTTCTTCCTTTGGTTTCCGGGGAACTGGGATTACAACTCGTTGCTCGGGATTTTTCTTTCTCTTCCACAGAATGGGACACCTAATAAAAACCGGTTTTATAGAAGAAAGACCGACTTCATTTCACCGGGTTTTTACCCCATATGACTCAGTCCTCCCGCAGAAATGGCACGCCACTTGATGAGATTACTGCACAAACACGAACTCCGTAGCTTAGACAATAATTCTATTGGTTTTCAAAAACATTCCCTCGCGAACAGAACGGTGTGGTCCGGATTCAAACGCATGACAAAATATGGACTGGCCTGTCGGTAGCAAATTGTTGTAGGGTGGTGAATGAGTGAATACTCTTCTCTTACTGGGCACGGTGAACAAGATGGATGTCTTGGTCACTAAATTATTACTTTCATATATGAATGAGCTGATATACATCTCTCTGTCTTATCAAGCTCATCATTTAAAATCTTTATATATTTCTCAGGAATACATTTTAAAACAACATAGAACCAAATAATATTAAGAGTAAAGACATCAATGAATCCTTCATATCGGGACTGGCGTACAATAGTTGACTGCAGACTTCAGAAGCTATTAAAATTGCGTTAGCTGTAATGACGCTGATCGTCCTGTCTTTGAAAAGATCAAGGCAGCGCGTCAACGTTCGATCTGCCACTGCCAACATCAGTCATTTTGTAGGAGTCAGTGAGAGTGAATACGTTACTCCTGATTTAGGAGAACTGGCATGAACAATTATCCCAGACATGAACTGTTCAGTTTGTACAAAATATAACGTCTGTATATATGTTAGTTGGATTGATGTCATGGCTCATGGGCATTCATTCTTCTCTGTCCTCCTGCAGCAGTCATACAAAGACCTTGCTCACGTACTCATGAAATTGATTGTAGATCTGTCTCTACCGAAGGACACTGTCTGGATATCTAAACTAACTCTATTCTCGAACTCATTCCAGTGCATGTCAGATATGAGACTGACTGCATTGATGTTATCAACTCTGTCCATACGTAACGTCAAAATATGAACTAACATTATGAACTGTACAAATATGCACTGACTGTCGGTACAAATTGTATGTAGGTGTAATATACGAATGACTCTGTACAAATATAACTGGGTCATCGTGAAAATATGAACTGGTCGTCTGTACAAAATATGATGGTCAGTCTGTCAAAATGACTGGCGTCTGCAATATAACAGATTGACTCTGTACAAAATATGCACATGCGTCTGTACAAATATGACTGGTCAGTCGTACAAAATGAACTGTGTCTGTAGGGTAAAGTGAACTGAGTGAATATACTTCCTCTTACTGGGCACGATGAACAATATGGACATGTCTGTCGGTACAAAATTGTTGAGGGTGGTGAATGAGTGAATACTCTTACTCTTACTGGGCACGGTGAACAATATGGACTGGACTGTCGGTAGCAAATTGTTGTAGGGTGGTGAATGAGTGAATACTCTTACTCTTACTGGGCACGGTGAACAATATGGACTGGCCTGTCGGTAGCAAATTGTTGTAGGGTGGTGAATGAGTGAATACTCTTACTCTTACTGGGCACGGTGAACAATATGGACTGGTCTGTCGGTACCAAATTGTTGTAGGGTGGTGAATGAGTGAATACTCTTACTCTTACTGGGCACGGTGAACAATATGGACTGGCCTGTCGGTAGCAAATTGTTGTAGGGTGGTGAATGAGTGAATACTCTTACTCTTACTGGGCACGGTGAACAATATGGACTGGCCTGTCGGTAGCAAATTGTTGTAGGGTGGTGAATGAGTGAATACTCTTACTCTTACTGGGCACGGTGAACAATATGGACTGGACTGTCGGTACAAAATTGTTGTAGGGTGGTGAATGAGTGAATACTCTTACTTATGGGCACGGTGAACAATATGGACTGGACTGTCGTAACAAATTGTTGTAGGGTGGTGAATGAGTGAATACTCTTCCTCTTACTGGGCACGGTGAACAATATGGACTGGACTGTCGGTAGCAAATTGTTGTAGGGTGGTGAATGAGTGAATACTCTTACTCTTACTGGGCACGGTGAACAATATGGACTGGACTGTCGGTAACAAATTGTTGTAGGGTGGTGAATGAGTGAATACTCTTACTCTTACTGGGCACGGTGAACAATATGGACTGGACTGTCGGTACAAATTGTTGTAGGTGGAATGAGTGAATACTCTACTCTTACTGGGCACGGTGAACAATATGGACTGGACTGTCGGTAACAAATTGTTGTAGGGTGGTGAATGAGTGAATACTCTTACTCTTACTGGGCACGGTGAACAATATGGACTGGTCTGTCGGTACAAAATTGTTGTAGGGTGGTGAATGAGTGAATACTCTTCCTCTTACTGGGCACGGTGAACAATATGGACTGGTCTGTCGGTACAAAATTGTTGTAGGGTGGTGAATGAGTGAATACTCTTACTCTTACTGGGCACGGTGAACAATATGGACTGGACTGTCGGTAGCAAATTGTTGTAGGGTGGTGAATGAGTGAATACTCTTACTCTTACTGGGCACGGTGAACAATATGGACTGGCCTGTCGGTAGCAAATTGTTGTAGGGTGGTGAATGAGTGAATACTCTTACTCTTACTGGGCACGGTGAACAATATGGACTGGTCTGTCGGTACTAAATTGTTGTAGGGTGGTGAATGAGTGAATACTCTTACTCTTACTGGGCACGGTGAACAATATGGACTGGCCTGTCGGTAGCAAATTGTTGTAGGGTGGTGAATGAGTGAATACTCTTACTCTTACTGGGCACGGTGAACAATATGGACTGGCCTGTCGGTAGCAAATTGTTGTAGGGTGGTGAATGAGTGAATACTCTTACTCTTACTGGGCACGGTGAACAATATGGACTGGACTGTCGGTACAAAATTGTTGTAGGGTGGTGAATGAGTGAATACTCTTCCTCTTACTGGGCACGGTGAACAATATGGACTGGACTGTCGGTAACAAATTGTTGTAGGGTGGTGAATGAGTGAATACTCTTCCTCTTACTGGGCACGGTGAACAATATGGACTGGCCTGTCGGTAGCAAATTGTTGTAGGGTGGTGAATGAGTGAATACTCTTACTCTTACTGGGCACGGTGAACAATATGGACTGACTGTCGTACAAAATTGTTGTAGGTGGTGAATGAGTGAATACTCTTCCTCTTACTGGGCACGGTGAACAATATGGACTGGACTGTCGGTAACAAATTGTTGTAGGGTGGTGAATGAGTGAATACTCTTCCTCTTACTGGGCACGGTGAACCAGATCGGGAGTTGTCTTGGTCACTAATATTATATCAACTTTCATACATATGAATCCGAGCATTCATATCTACACAGTCTCCCTCTGTCTTATCCAAGTCTACATCAATTTAAATATCTTTATTTATATTTTTCTCCAAAGAATACATTTTAAAAAACAACATAGAAACACAACAAAATAATATATAAAGTCAAAGACATCAATGAATCCTTGCATATCCAGAAACTGGCGTCCCAAAAGTCTAGACTGCAGACTCCCAGAAGCTAAAATTAACCCCAATTGACAGTTACCTGTATATGTACGCTGATCGTCCTGTCTTTGAAAAGAGATCAAAAGGCATGCTGCGTCAACCGTTCTATCTGCTCAACTGTCAACACTCAGTCATTTCTTAGGAGTCATGGCAGTTCATATACGATTACTCCCTGATTTAGGAGAACTGGCATTGGAACCAATCTATCCCAAAACATGAACTGTTCAGTTTGTACAAAATATAAACGACCAGTCTGTATATATATGTTATGTTATGCGATTGATGTCATGGCTCATTGGGCATTCCCATTCGTGCTCTGTCCTCCGCTGCAGCAGTCATACAAAAGACCTTTTGCTCACAGTACTCATGAGAAGTTGATTACTAGATCTTGTCTCTCTACCACGAAGACGACACTGTCTGGCATGTCTAAACGTAACGTCTAATTCTCGAACTCATTCCAGTGCCCATGTCAGATAATTGAGAGCGTACTGCATTGATGTTATCAACTCTGTCCATACGTGAACCGTCAAAATATGAACGTAACATTATGAACTGTACAAAATATGCACTGATCAGTCTGTACAAATTATGTACTGATCAGTCTGTACATAATACGAACTGATCGGTCTGTACAAAATATGAACTGGTCAGTCTGTACAAAATATGAACTGGTCAGTCTGTACAAAATATGCACTGGTCAGTCTGTACAAAATATGCACTGGTCAGTCTGTACAAAATATGAACAGATTGATCTGTACAAAATATGCACATGTCAGTCTGTACAAAATATGCACTGGTCAGTCTGCTACAAGTAATAATGAACTGATCAGTCTGTACAAAAATGAACTGATCAGTCTGTACAAAATATGAACAGACCGATATGTACAAAATATGCACATGTCAGTCTGTACAAAATAAGCACTGGTCAGTCTGTACAGAATATGCACTGGTCAGTCTGTATAAAATATGCGCTGGTCGGTTTGTAGAAAATATGCACTGGTCAGTCTGTACAAAATATGCACTGATCGGTCTGTACATAATATGCACTCGTCAGTATGTACACAATATGCATTGATCAGTTTGTACAAAATATGCACTGGTTGATCTGTACAAAATATGCACTGGTCTGTCTGTACAAAATATGCACTGGTTGGTCTGTACAAAATATGGACTGGTTGATCTGATCAAAATATGCACTGGTTGATCCGTACAAAATATGCACTGGTTGATCTGTACAAAATATGCACTGGTTGGTCTGTACAAAATATACACTGGTTGGTCTGTAAAAAATATATGCACTGGTTGGTCTGTAAAAAATATGCACTGGCCCGTCTGTACAAAATATGCACCAGTCAGTATGTACAAAATATTCATTGATCAGTCTGTACAAAATATGCATTGATCAGTCTGTACAAAATAAGCACTGGTTGGTCTGTATAAAATATGGACTGGTTGGTCTGTACAAAATATGCACTGGTTGATCTGTATAAAATATGGACTGGTTGGTCTGTATAAAATATGGACTGGTTGGTCTGTATAAAATATGGACTGGTTGATCTGTACAAAATATGCACTGGTTGATCTGTATAAAATATGCACTGGTTGATCTGTATAAAATATGGACTGGTTGGTCTGTATAAAATATGGACTGGTTGGTCTGTATAAAATATGCACTGGTTGGTCTGTATAAAATATGCACTGGTTGATCTGTATAAAATATGGACTGGTTGGTCTGTACAAAATATGCACTGGTTGGTCTGTATAAAATATGCACTGGTTGATCTGTATAAAATATGGACTGGTTGGTCTGTACAAAATATGCACTGGTTGATCTGTATAAAATATGGACTGGTTGGTCTGTATAAAATATGGACTGGTTGGTCTGTACACAATATGCACTGGTTGGTCTGTATAAAATATGGACTGGTTGGTCTGTACAAAATATGCACTGGTTGATCTGTATAAAATATGGACTGGTTGGTCTGTATAAAATATGGACTGGTTGGTCTGTATAAAATATGCACTGGTTGGTCTGTATAAAATATGCACTGGTTGATCTGTATAAAATATGGACTGGTTGGTCTGTACAAAATATGCACTGGTTGGTCTGTATAAAATATGCACTGGTTGATCTGTATAAAATATGGACTGGTTGGTCTGTACAAAATATGCACTGGTTGATCTGTATAAAATATGGACTGGTTGGTCTGTATAAAATATGGACTGGTTGGTCTGTACACAATATGCACTGGTTGATCTGTATAAAATATGGACTGGTTGATCTGTATAAAATATGGACTGGTTGATCTGTATAAAATATGGACTGGTTGATCTGTATAAAATATGGACTGGTTGGTCTGTATAAAATATGGACTGGTCAGTGTGTACAAACTAGGAATTTTTGGCGATGTACAAAATATTGAGAACTGTTAATGTTCTAGTCCAGCGTTTCTTAAACAGGGTCCGGGGACCCACGGGTATCCGGGAGGTACTCACAAGGGTCCTCAAGTGAAGAAATATGATCTTTATCATTTCAAACAGAAAAATAAATTTTAAAAATATTTATAAAAACAGTAGTAAACTAGCTCCGCTGCGAAATCAAAGGACCCGGATCAGACCGGAGTCTAAATGTCTGGCAGGACAAAATGGAAGATCACTTGAAGTTTGAGAACATTGTTTACTAATATAACACAAAAGTAATTCATTCCTGTCCATTTTCATATCTAGAAACTGTGGTTGTCGGCGGCAGCAAAATGTATTGAAATGGGGATCCGTGGTAATGCAAAGTTTGAGAACCGCTGTTCCAGGGGAAAAGAAAAGAAAACCTTGCAATCATCGCTTTATCAGACACACAAGTTCTCTGAGAAAATCACGGAGACAGCCTATGCGATACGTGATCACTGAAATGTCATTAAACTACCAATCTCTACTTTCTCAAACTAATTTATTGGACTAATTATTGCGCATGAAATGGCAGCTGATATGAGATCTACGAGAATGTTTAAGTACTAAACACTTATTGCTATTATAAAAATCAGATTTCTCTTTGTTTAATTATTCAACTTCCATGTTTGTATTGTTCAAATGTGTTTGGTTTTATTATTGTATAGTGATATATTACATATCATTATTCATTTCTTCATCATAATTCATTCCGGCTGGCGTAGACGATCATGGGTCTTCACACATGTTTTTCCTTGTTGCTTCTTGTTGCTTTGTATGTTAACAATTTCTCTCTCTGTCATCCTTTGTCTCATCTAACAATTTATCTCTGTCGTCCTTTGTCTCATCTAACAATCTATCTCTTTCTTCCTCTGTCTCCTCTAACAATCTCTCTCAGTCATCCTTTGTCTCATCTAACAATTTCTCTCTGTCTTCCTTTGTTTCATCTAACAATTTCTCTCTGTCGTCCTTTGTTTCATCTAACAATTTCTCTCTGTCGTCCTTTGTCTCATCTAACAATCTCTCTCTGTCATCCTTTGTCTCATCTAACAATATATCTCTGTCATCCTTTGTCTCATCTAACAATCTCTCTGTCTTCCTCTGTCTCGTCTAACAATCTCTCTCTGTCTTCCTCTGTCTCATCTAACACTTTATCTCTGTCCTCCTTTGTCTCATCTAACAATCTCTCTCTGTCTTCCTCTGTCTCATCTAACAATTTCTCTCTGTCGTCCTTTGTCTCATCTAACAATTTATCTCTGTCGTTCTTTGTCTCGTTTAACAATTTATGTCTTCCTCTGTCAGGTGTAAAAATATGTCTTGTCTTCCTCTGTCTCGTCTAACAATCTCTCTTTGTCTTCCTCTGTCTCGTCTAACAATTTATGTCTTCCTCTGTCTCGTCTAACAATTTCTGTCTTCCTCTGTCTTGTCTAACAATTTCTGTCTTTCTCTGTCTCGTCTACAAATCTCTCTCTGTCTACCTCTGTCTCGTCTAACAATCTCTCTCTGTCTTCCTGTCTCGTCTAACAATCTCTCTCTGTCTTCCTCTATCTCGTCTAACAATCTCTCTCTGTCTTCCTCTATCTCGTCTAACAATCTCTCTATGTCTTCCTCTGTCTCGTCTAACAATCTCTCTCTGTCTTCCTCTGTTCTGTCTAACAATCTCTCTCTGTCTTCATCTGTCTCGTCTAACAATCTCTCTCTGTCTTCCTCTGTCTCGTCTAACAATCTCTCTATGTCTCCCTCTGTTTCTTCTAACAATCTCTCTATGTCTCCCTCTGTTTCTTCTAACAATCTCTCTATGTCTCCCTCTGTCTCGTCTAACAATCTCTCTATGTCTTCCTCTGTCTCGTCTAACAATCTCTCTCTGTCTTCCTCTGTCTCGTCTAACAATCTCTCTATGTCTCCCTCTGTTTCTTCTAACAATCTCTCTATGTCTCCCTCTGTTTCTTCTAACAATCTCTCTATGTCTCCCTCTGCTTCTTCTAACAATCTCTCTATGTCTTCCCTGTCTCTTCTAACAATTTATGTCTTCCTCTGCCTCGCCTAACAATGTCTGTCTTACTATCTCATCTAACACTTTATGTTTTCCTCTGCCTCGTGTAACAATCTCTGGGGGCATATAACAAATCTTCTAAACTGAACTGCTTTGCGGTGACTGCACTAACCATGCGGTCATTAATATCCTCAAGAGCCCCCACCTCTTCCTATCCCTGTCCTACACCGTATAAAGCGGTAATACAGGAAATAACAGTATTTATATATGTTTATATATCTTCAACAACTCTCCACCCGCCTCCCTGTCTATCATCAAATGTTCGTCTGATTCTGATTATAGTTCCTCACATGATTATTCTTATATGTATCTGTGTCATTAGTGTGCAGAAGTAGACCACTAAGATGGTTGGGGCATGTGAGAGGAATGGAAAATTGTCATATACCAAAACAAATGTTCTTCTGTGAACTTTCAGAGGGGAAGAGGCACCAGGACAGACAATTGCTCATATATACAGATGTCTGCAAAGCTTCAATAAAAAACTTGTCTATAGGTCCCAGCACATAGAAAAACTAGCTGATGACAGAGTTGTGTGGAAAGCGATACTGCGCACAGGCACAGAGTCTTTTGAGAAGAGACTTATGTATGAACTGAACGACAAGAGAGAAAAGCGAAAACTCAGAAGTTGTCATAGTAAAACACTTGCCAATTGACCGTCTGTACAGACGAAAAAGACCATATATATATATATATCCAATTCTCTTTTACCTTTCTACACTTGCTTTTAATTTCCATTTTTGATTGTCATATTCTTTTGTCTCTCGCTACCTGTTTCTTCTTGCATTCATTAACTGTACAATTATACATGTCATTAATTTCATCCTTGCATTCATTAACTGTACAATTATACATGTCATTAATTTCATCCTTGCATTCATTAACTGTACAATTATACATGTCATTAATTTCATCCTTGCATTCATTAACTGTACAATTATACATGTCATTAATTTCATCCTTGCATTCATTAACTGTACAATTATACATGTCATTAATTTCATCCTTGCATTCATTAACTGTACAATTATACATGTCATTAATTTCATCCTTGCATTCATTAACTGTACAATTATACATGTCATTAATTGCATCCTTGCATTCATTAACTGTACAATTATACATGTCATTAATTTCATCCTTGCATTCATTAACTGTACAATTATACATGTCATTAATTTCATCCTTGCATTCATTAACTGTACAATTATACATGTCATTAATTTCATCCTTGCATTCATTAACTGTACAATTATACATGTCATTAATTTCATCCTTGCATTCATTAACTGTACAATTATACATGTCATTAATTTCATCCTTGCATTCATTAACTGTACAATTATACATGTCATTAATTTCATCCTTGCATTCATTAACTGTACAATTATACATGTCATTAATTTCATCCTTGCATTCATTAACTGTACAATTATACATGTCATTAATTTCATCCTTGCATTCTGTTAAATTGTTGAAATTATTTCAAATGCTGCTTGATGTATTTACTCCTTTAGCTCGATCTCAACGAACATATTTCAAATCTAAAATTCGGACTTGGTGTCTGATTTCAGCAAATGTGTAGATTCTCTGTCTGATCTTTACGTAAAGTCTACCTACTCATTTGTTGCCTATTGTCTAATGTCTATCCCAGGTGGAAGATGTAGTCCGCACTTGCCGTTAAGCGTAGGGATGGGAGCTTTAATTTGCGTTCTAGGGCTAGATGAGTCGCCCTTATTGTGTTGTATCCGTGTTTTTGTAGTGTTGTCTTGATATTTTCTATCCATCTTTTCTTGGTCTTCCCTTAGCTCTAGTACCCGATCTCTTTTTATTGTATGCTGTTATTTGTTGTTGGCTGTATTTCATTCTCATTAAATGTCCAAACCACTGCATTTATTGTCTTTCGATGTATTCGGTGCATGAAGTTATGCCCACTCTGCTTCTGATGTCCTCATTTCGTAGTCTGTCTTTCCTGGTGACTCCACTGCCTTCCTCAAGCATTTCATTTCACACGTGGTGAGCTTTCTGTGATGTGTTGCTGTCAGAGACCAAGTGTGGTACTGGTAACAAAGTGTTGGTAGGAAAATACTTTTTATCATTTGTCTTTTCACTTCCATCTTGATCTTTGGGTGTTACAGTAATGGTGCCAGCTGGTAGGTCACTGCATTTGCTTTTTGATACCTTGTCTCTATTTCTCCATCGAGATTTCCGTCCTCTGTGAAAATGCTGCCTAAATTTTTGAATTCATAAACTTGCTTTACTCTGGTGTTATCTATTTGTATGTTTGCTTGGCTTGGTGTTCTGCTGATTTTCATGGTCTCGGTCTTTTGTTTGTTGATTTTCATCCCGTACTTTCTACATGCTATTAGCAATGAATTCATGTGATGTTGTAGCTGATCTTCATCTTCATAGATTAAACTTTGGTCGTCCGCAAAAAGCAATTCGTTGATTTAGTTGCTTAATTGATCGTCGTGATCATTGTCTATGTCAATAATGTTTTTCGCACTGTCCCTTTCACTATTCTGTTTATACATCATTTGTTTCTCATCTGAATTATTCAACATCAAAGTTATTTATTTTACTATCATCACTTTCTCGATATGCGATCTCATCTCGACGACTAAACTCTTAGTCTATTTTCTTTCTAGTCTGGTGCGGGTCTTGTTCTGCTCTCTTCTCTAATATTGACGATCATATCCTTTTTTAAAATCTATGTACGGATGTCTTCCTGATCAGTTATATCCATCTATGGTTCTCATCCCCTCTGTGTCCATGTGACACCTCTGATCAAACCACAGAACATGTCCTGCAAGACTGTCCCCTATATGTTCTCCCTAGAAATGATAGCTGGCCCTACAACTCAACACTATATTCAAAACTACATGGCACCAGAGATGAGCGCTCCATGCAACAGTCGACTTCATCATAAGAACATATCTGACTGTATAGTCATCCAAATAGGGATCGCAAAGAAGACACAAATTATGAAAGTATTATCCTTTTTTGTGTGATGATTTCATTGCAAGAGGAATACATTGGGAAACTAGCATTAGCAATAAACAGGGAAATGACTTCTATGATACATTGGTTACGGCAGATTTAGTATGTCTTAATACAATATAAGAGGCCTATCTGACTAAACGATCAGGCGATTCAGATGGGGTAATAGACCTAGCATTAGTTTCACCTATCCTTATTCCATATTGCAGATGGCATGTCTTGGAATACCATGGTAGTTATAATTGCTCATGCGTTCTCATAATCGGGAGGCACCGGTCGCGCAGAAGCAAATTTACGTCTAGAGCTTTCACTTATGACAATACAGCCCAAGATACGATTTGTAAAATTAGACATGCCAAGGCTTAGGTATATCAACGTAGACAGAAGAATGTAAAATTAGACATGCCAAGGCTTAGGTATATCAACGTAGACAGAAGAATGTAAAATTAGACATGCCAAGGCTTAGGTATATCAACGTAGACAGAAGAATGTAAAATTAGACATGCCAAGGCTTAGGTATATCAACGTAGACAGAAGAATGTAAAATTAGACATGCCAAGGCTTAGGTATATCAACGTAGACAGAAGAATGTAAAATTAGACATGCCAAGGCTTAGGTATATCAACGTAGACAGAAGAACATAACAGCCGCTGTGGTGGGATATGGAAGTGGAGGCTTTTTTTGGCTCACCAAAAAGAAGAGTGGTAAATGCAAGATAAAAGGCACAGCAAGCATCGACAGCCTTATTGGAGCATATATTGTCCTTAAAGTTAGACATGAACGAGAAGATGTGTGAGATAGAGAGATATCTGCTCAAAAAAAACAAAGTCAACTAAATGGAATTGTGTGCACAAATTTACTTCAAATGCTCGCTCCATAAATGTTGTATGGTTTCAGCAGGCTATGAACAATATGGCACACCAACGTAGCGTACGAGACTTCCAAGATCGCGATCTGGGGTCAAAGAGGCAGACATAGGGACAATATCTCCATCGACAATCGCCAACTAAAACAAGTAAAATACTTCATATTCCTGGGGAGCATTTTTTCAGCAAATGGAAAAATAAATAATGAAATTCAACACAGATGCTAACAAAGCAAATCAAATGATAGGACAAATGCGCCAATTTTAAAATGCAAACATGTCACCGTGAACACAAAAGAGCAATGTTCAACACAAACTTTCACCTCCCTTATGCTACCAGTGCCAAACCTGGACGCTGACAACAAATGTTAGAAGAAAACTAGTCACGACAGAGATAAAGTGTCTACGCAGAAAGCTGGGTGTAACAAGAAGAGACCGGTTGAGAAATGAAGACATCGGGAAAAAGTGGGTACAACAATACTAGACTTCATCAAGAAACAACAAATTAAACGGTTCGGTCACGTAAGCAGATTACCATCAGACAGTGCACCCCAAAGAGCAATGCTGCTCCCATGCAATGGGTACAAAGCAAAAGGTCGGCCACGCAAAAGATGAACCTCAGAGATAACAGAAGCGACGAAAGACACTATCTACAAAGCTCACACACAAAGGCCCGGTTTAGAAATGTCTTCATGACCTGACGTTGTGAGGCAAAACAGGATTGGAGAAAAAAAAAGATAGGAACAACCTCGAGGCAGGTTTAGTGAGCTGACACTAATCAAGATCCTACCCGCCTCCACGTGGTGACCATGGAAACATACATAGGATCATGTCTTAATAAGTGAGTAGGGATTGAGGGAGAGCTACTCTTTTATAATTAGTGATGCAGACGCAGTAACGTTTGTTGATGTCTGCTTGCAACACAGACGAGCAGAGTTCGAGAGTGATTATTTATGCATGTCTCTCCCGACTGATGGAAAAAGCTGAATGAAGAAATAAAAACGAATCGCAAGAATTGACAAGGTACGAGTGGTCAGGAGATCCATGTCCTTCAAAACAGTAGTCACACCAAATTTTCTAGCTCTCGGGCAAGAAATCGGTCGAACAAGATGCAATGTCACAAGGGAAGATTGCAGTAAACTCCGTATCAGAGGCCAACCGCAGATACATTTATTGGGTAAGGTTAGCCGAGCCCAAATCCTAAAGTTGTGTTCCAGTGCATAACGAAACTGCCCCTTGGTACTGTTGCACCAACAACTAACATCCACGGAAGAGCTGGAGTGGATGATGTTGGCGTTTCAGTTGCGTTGCTAGCGCCGATTGAAACGACCCTCTACAAATATATGTGCGCATCCCCAATCCAGTGTTCCCCTTGGACAGGGAACATGCAGAGCAGACATTGCAAATTGCCAAGTGCCGACACACACCGAACTGGCTGAGAATAATCCTATTCTGGAACAAACTCACCGGTGATAGATAAGTAAAACTGTTAATATAAAGGTTGACTGGTACAAACTCACCTGTGATAGATAAGTAAAACTGTTAATATAAAGGTTGACTGGTACAAACTCACCGATGATAGATAAGTAAAGCTGTTAATATAAAGGTTGACTGGTACAAACTCACCTGTGATAGATAAGTAAAACTGTTAATATAAAGGTTGACTGGTACAAACTCACCGATGATAGATAAGTAAAGCTGTTAATATAAAGGTTGACTGGTACAAACTCACCGATGATAGATAAGTAAAGCTGTTAATATAAAGGTTGACTGGTACAAACTCACCGATGATAGATAAGTAAAGCTGTTAATATAAAGGTTGACTGGTACAAACTCACCGATGATAGATAAGTAAAGCTGTTAATATAAAGGTTGACTGGTACAAACCCAAACATTAGCGAAGGGAGATATTATTCGGACGTCGATCATCCAACTGTAGCAAGATGACGTCCAAATGGCAATCTCATCCGTTCCACTGTTCTAGGGAATATTACGCTAGTAAATAAAAAGCTTGCAAGAAAATGGATGTGCTTGTCTAGTCACCCATATGCGCATAACTGGCAAAACGCACAATCGCTATTAGGCTCAGATCACATACCAACCCGAAAGAGTGTTTAATATTTGATCGATATGGAGCGTTCCCAGAAGAATAAAGATCGCGATATGGTGTGGCGGAAAATGGACGACAATAAAGGTATGACATTATATTCAACTGACGCATCGAAATGATAGATAAGCAAGATTCCAACTAATTTCGATATTATCGGATCAATGTGATGCCACGAAGTGGAACGACGAGCTGAAATTTACAAGCCAGAAAATCCTTGTCATTTAATTAAGAGATCACACAATACCGCGCTGTGTCCTGATGTCCTTTTCTCAAAGGGAGACGTTATTCACAGTCGGCTGCAAATAACTAAGAACGTTATTCACAGACGTCTCCGTATAATAGTATAGTCTAAAACAGAGCATTATTGACAGATGTCAATACAAAAAGGTCTATCTCCGTGTTATACACAGATGTCTATGCCATATGAATGCCTATCAAATATAATCAAAAGAGAGTTCCGCATAATATAGAGAGTTTGACACAGATAGGAATAGTTGAATAATCTTCGACAAACTATACGCCTAACTAATCATTTATCCGATCTAACCATAGGCTTATAATGACATATTACACGAATTCGTTGTAAAATATATTAGATTATATAGACCTAGGCCTACAAAAGTAGATCTGCCTATAAGACATGTTGTTGTTGTTTCTTTCGTTCCTTGCGGCCAATTTTATCATTCTTAATGTGATATATAATTGATCTTTGACGAGAATGTTTTTTTTACGTTGTAAAATCACGCGCCCATGGTGACTTGACCAGCACACCCGATTTCAGCCAGCATTTTATTAACTAGGGTAGCTTGCCCTAGAACGAACCGTTATGCCGTATATTTTGGCTTGGATCCGCGCCTTGACGATCATCTTTTTGCCGAATATTTGGGCTTTATGATCTACGTCAAAGAGCTCTCCAGCCTTTCTGACTATGTTCCGGATTAGGAACATTTCTCAGTCATTTTACAATCTTTACAATGTTGGCCTTACTTTTCTGACCCCGTTGAGTTTATTCCACAATAGAAACATTCTCAGGCTTTTCGAGACGCGTGTTGGCACTTGGCAATGTCTACTCTGCATTTTCCATGTCCCCAGGAAACACTGGACTGGGGCAGCGCACAGATTTTCTAGAGGTCGTCTAGGATTTGTGCTTCGTCAACCATACCCAGTAAATGTATCTGCGCTTGGTGATAACTTGAAACTTATTTCCTTAGGGGCTGTCCATAAATGACGTCACGCACGTACCAGAGGGTTGGGGGTGTTTTGCATTAGCGCAGCCACTGTGGGCGGTGGGGGTGCCCCGCCTACCTCGGCCCAACCCCTCAACATACACGCACCCATCCATAGGAGGGGGCTCGGCCAAATTCCGCTTTTTCAATTTCCCCTATTTTTGCACTTTTTGTCCTCTATGCCCGCCTCCCTACTTTACACTTTTTGCCCTCCCCCCCTACTTAAACCATACCCTTCACTGTCCCCCTGCATTGTAGTATCCAATTAAATTAAATATATAGCTAGGTCTATCATTTAATATAATATAAAATAGCAATCCAAAAATATGTTTTTTAAGTGTCATAATTTAATAAATAACTATAACTACAGTTATCAGAGGACTATCATCATAGCACTCCGGAGATGTCCATAGGTGCTCCGATTTCCGCCTCAACAAATCCAGCAGCGTCCATCGGCCCAACACGCCAGTCCGATGTTGATTAATCAGTCTCTTTGCATATTTGGTGTGTCGTTCTTTACGAGCTGCACCAATATTGATGCCCATCTCTATAAATCTGATCAGCAAGTGGAACTCGCAACCCTGAAACTTTTATATTCGAAAGGACTCTCTCAATATGTTAAGAATGTCATTTCGGTCTATTGCAGCTCTCCTAATACCGTGGCAATGCCAACAAATCTGTCAGCTCGTTCATTACCCCTGACTCCTGCATGACCAGGGACAAAAAATAACTATAACTACAGACAACAACAAAACAGACAGATTACAGTTACAGTACAAAAAGAACAAATAAATTACTATTTGAGTTCTAATTGTTTATTCTTTAGTAAAACTTTTTGTATCAAGATAATTGGGCAATCTGTGTTTGTACTTTTGTTAAGTCAATCAAAGTATGAATATTTAATCAGGCAATATAAGTCAACAAAAATATGTAGATGTGATAATGATGAGATTATCTCTGGACTCTCAGATCATGATATTGTCAGAGTAAATCAGAAAATAAAAACTCAAATAAGAAGTCTTTGCGGTGAATGTTGATAATCCTCAATTGTGTGGTATAAATTGAAGCATGTTGTGAAGCATAGAGGTAAACACTGACATTTGGGCAGCATATGCACGTCAGGCTTCTTTTCCCTGCAGCTGTACATAATTTACAGTCTAGTTTGTACTATGGGTTTACATATTTTTCAATGAAATGGCACTCACTAAATCATGATCTTGTAGTCATAAAGACGTCACATTTCGTTGAAGAATAGCAAGTTCAAGAAAAGACTTCCATATGTTTCCCAGTGCAATGAAAGCTCCTCTTGCCTTCGGTATCTTATTTTGACATCTCTATCTGTTCCGCCTTCTTTGTCTACATTATTGCACAAATATGTGTATGATTCTATCTCTTGAAGTGGGATTTCACAATGTGATATTTGTTTACACTATTGTGACTATTGAGCGGCATTTGGTTCCCTTTGGTTTATAATCATAACATATTATAATGGGAACTATCATTAAAATAAAGTCAAACGTAATATTACTTTCTTTGAGATGCTCTTAAAACGTAATATTACTTTCTTTGAGATGCTCTTAAAACGTAATATTACTTTCTTTGAGATGCTCTTAAAATTAACAAAAATAACACCCCATTCGTCTTCGTACTTTTAAAGAGCCAATTCAAAATCTTGAATAGTCAAAAATGTCGCTCCTTTTTTGATCGCTATTTCTTTTAAACATCACGTGACCAATCGACTGCTCTTAACCGTGGCCAACGTAACTACTGGCCTAAGCGCTATATTATTCAAGATGGAGGGTGAGGCGGATTATTCAAACGTGTTTAGTAAACATATGGACATTTTAGTAAACATACGAACTCAAACAGACTTCTTTAGTAAACATAACAACAAAATAACGATGCCTAGTAAGTGCTGTGTACCAAAATGTAGATCAAATTACGATTGTAATTATATATGTATAATATAAGTTAATTTAACAAGTACCTTCTTCAGTAAACCTAACTGTTGTCAGTGTTGTAAACATAACAATAAAATAACGATGCCTAGCTAGTAAGTAATGTGTACCAAAATGTAGATCAAATTACGATTATAATTATATGTGTATAATTTAACAATTACCTTCTTTAATAAACATAACAACAAAATAACGCTGCCTAGAAAGTGTTGTGTACCGAAATGTAGACAAGGAACATATTCTATTGTATAATTATTGAAAGCACCAGCTATAGGACTCAGTATTAAAATAGATCAAGACATTTCTTTTACTGTTCACCTAAAGAAAGTTTCCATAGATAAGAGTTCCTTTAACTGGCTGTCAAATAGTGACAAATTGAGAGATGGTTTCATGTTGAAAACCTCTTGTCCATGCAAATCATGAAAAGATTTAGAAGAGCACCAACTATTGACTATTACATGACAATGGCACATGATAATCTGGTTGAAGCAATTAGTTTATCATCCACAACAAGCATTAGTTTTGTGCCAGAGAAAACACTCCAATTCCCAGATGAGCAGTTGCATCTGGTCAGAACTAAAGATAACAGAAAATGGTATAACACTCAGTGTTTTGCATTTATGACATATTAAATTGAACCTGATCTGTCCTCATATCATCTGGATATGGAGATAAGTTCTTAGCCACGACAAACCATAAGGAGATTGTCATACAAATTGTAACTACCAGTTACATGAAATTCTCATTAGACAGTACTGTATGTGTCTGCGGAGCTCAAAAAAGAAAAACTTTATTGTCCGCGGTTCCAACATTTGCTAACATTTGCCTCAACAATTAAGGAAAAATAAGGAATGATCAATGCAATGTTCAGCAAACTGCTTCTTCACAAAAAAGGAAAGTAGCAAAATTCAGTAGTAGATAAATATATTTATGTAATACTGTTTAGTTTCTGTGCTAATCAAGCTGTGGTGATGTGCAAATTTGTGACTGACTAATTCGTGGATTACTGATAAGTGATGTTAGTTTATGTGCTAATCAAGATGTGGTGTTGTGCAAACATGTAGCTTACTTATTCATGGATAACTGAAGAGAGACTACCATAAGCTGATGTAAGTACAATAGTTATCATATTTAAAATTAATCTAAGTATTCTGTATAAAATTAAACTAAAATAGTATGTGAGAGCAACAACTATAGCTACTTATCAGAAAACATCTTCTGTAATACACACATGCATCCAACAACAAGTTTCTAACATCTGCAAGATGTATTGTCTAGATCAGCGTCTCCCAATAGTAACAGTCAATAGTTAGTCTGTGAGAATACACCGCCTCAGCCTGTGATGTCACATGGCAATATTGCCGTCCGCGCTGCGGCCAGTTAGTAACGTTGGCCACGTCTTAACCGTCAGCCAATCGAATCAGCTTTATTCATAGCCGACTGTGAATAACTCTGAACGTTATACACAGTCGATTGGAAATAACTCTGAACGTTATACACAGTCGACTGGGAATAACTCTGAACGTTATACACAATCGACTGGGAATAACTCTGAACGTTATACATAGTCGACTGGGAATAACTCTGAACGTTATACACATAGACGACTGGGAATAACTCTGAACGTTATACACATAGACGACTGGGAATAACTCTGAACGTTATACACATAGACGACTGGGAATAACTCTGAACGTTATACACAATCGACTGGGAATAACTCTGAACGTTATACACAGTCGACTGGGAATAACTCTGAACGTTATACATAGTCGACTGGGAATATCTCTGAACGTTATACACAGTCGACTGGGAATAACTCTGAACGTTATACATAGTCGACTGGGAATATCTCTGAACGTTATACACAGTCGACGGAATACTCTGAACGTTATACATAGTCGACTGGAATAACTCTGAACGTTATACATAGTCGACTGGGAATATCTCTGAACGTTATACACAGTCGACTGGGAATAACTCTGAACGTTATACATAGTCGACTGGGAATATCTCTGAACGTTATACACAGTCGACTGGGAATAACCATATCGTTTCTTCAAATGAAGATGAACTAAGCATGACTGTTGTTTATTCCCAACCACATAAAACCATTCGTTTTTCCAAATAGTCGTCAGGAAGTAGTAAATAATTTATTCACCATTACACTTTTTCAGAATGTTTTTCTAACGTAGATCAGATTATATATATGTATTTGATATTGTCATGTTCAAGATGGCTATTACATTTTGCATCCATTTCTTTTGTCTTATCCGTCAGTCTTTCTCTTCACCGTTTTTCTGAAAGAATTTCTTCCCTAATAGCTTTAACCAGATTTCCGTTTTAGAAAGTGCGCTTAGTAAACGTACCGGTAATCTGCCTGCACCTGTGGATCACCTAAGCAGTCTCCAGAGCACATCCTGTAAGACTGCCCAGCCTGAGCGGTGTGAAAATGGAAATCTGACCAACAGAAACAACTCTACAAAATAAACTTTGGGTTACCAGTGAAGACCTAAAGCGCACTGCCCTGTTTATGGCACATACCGGAGTAGTCGCATAGCAGAAGTTGATCCCAAAGAAGAAGGGAAGTAAAATTCCATATCAAACTTATATGTCTCGTTATGTGTTTAAAAGACGCCACGTTTCTAAACTTAGATGGTGTCTACACGTTCGTTCTGACAGTTATGCAAATGACCTACTGTAGAGACACCTTGTCACTAACGAACTAATCAGCTCTCAATGTTGGTATACAATCAGAGGTCGGTAACATTTCAACTGTAGGTTACACGTGACCTTATTTATATATGCATGTACTGCGTGTGTATATGTCACTTTGAGCAGAACAGCCAGAAAGTAAGTATCCTAGATAGATTAGCTTGTCTTTTGTTTATGTATGAACTTCTGTGTCGGTAGAGATGATCCATCAGTCTGCAGTCAGTAACCTTGTCACAGGTCAAACAAGATGGTCTGTTGGCAGCTTCTTCATCGTCTTGTGAACACATGAAATAATTACATTTAAGAAACTGCGTGTGGATAATGTTTCTCCTGGATTTCCCGACCATGGAGTAGACTCAATATAGCTAGATATAAGTGCTAAAACGGATTATACATTGCACGAGCTGCTCAACACCAGTGGTGTAAATCTTTTAAAGCGGGACAAGTCGTGGATTTGCCGGGCTGCAGACACTGTTCAGCTAGTAAGCTGGCTCACAAATAACGACCATGAGGAAGAATGGATACATGTGCCTTCAATATACGTGAACACCTTTTTCAACCATCATTAAATTCGACAAAGGTTGCAGAGAGAGGAATCCCGTGACGTTGAATGCAGACGTTAAAGTCATCGTTGATGAAAACTGCAATGAAGGTGATGTGTTTTAAATGGATGTATCTAGTAGACACTACTATCATGTTACACATGTTGACAGTGTTCATATTGCCTGAACTAATTATAAACAACACAACAATATATTGTTTGTGTCTCTCCGTAGATGTTTTGTGCTTACAGCAGTATGTTGGTCTTCATAATTACTCAAGCAACGTTCACTATAGTGACGTCCGCAGGTAAGAATAAATAAAACAGACCAGCTAATCTTTCTGCTCACCGCTGGTATATAGTTCCAAGAAAGAATGTAAAGAAACAAAAAGGAAGTGTAGTAGGATGGGGTTTGTAGGTTGGGTTTTAAGATGTAGTTATTTTAGTTGTACGATGATGTTTATAAGTCTGGCTAGTTCCATACGACTGGTTAATTCATGGTCAATCTCTAGTATGAATACGATGCTGGTAACTTGGTCGGTGGTAGACTAAACCATTAATACATTATGGTGGATGTTTATTTCATGATGTTAATAATTTAACAAGGCATCTCTCTGGTTTGTACCAAGTTTATTGATGTAACATTATTGCCCTTGCCAAAATACGTCTACTCACTTTCAATGTTTATGTTCGTCTCCTTTTTTGTCACTACGTCGCTAAGCAGTACTAACTAATCTACGTCAACTAGTTTCACTACGTCGCCAAGCAGTACTAACTAATCTACTTCAACTAGTTTCACTACGTCGCCAAGCAGTACTAACTAATCTACGTCAACTAGTTTCACTACGTCGCCAAGCAGTACTAACTAATCTACGTCAACTAGTTTCACTACGTCGCCAAGCAGTACTAACTAATCTACGTCAACTAGTTTCACTACGTCGCCATAGAGTACTAACTAATCTACTTCAACTAGTTTCACTACGTCGCCAAGCAGTACTAACTAATCTACTTCAACTAGTTTCACTACGTCGCCAAGCAGTACTAACTAATCTACGTCAACTAGTTTCACTACGTCGCCAAGCAGTACTAACTAATCTACGTCAACTAGTTTCACTACGTCGCCAAGCAGTACTAACTAATCTACGTCAACTAGTTTCACTACGTCGCCATGCAGTACTAACTAATCTACTTCAACTAGTTTCACTACGTCGCCAAGCAGTACTAACTAATCTACTTCAACTAGTTTCACTACGTCGCCAAGCAGTACTAACTAATCTACGTCAACTAGTTTCACTACGTCGCCAAGCAGTACTAACTAATCTACGTCAACTAGTTTCACTACGTCGCCAAGCAGTACCTACTAATCTACGTCACCAGTTTCATCGTGCCATGCAGTATAATTCTATTAACAGTTTCATGTCGCACAGACTAACTATCTACTAACTAGTTTCATACGTCCAACAGTACTAACAATCTACGTCAACTAGTTTCACTCGTCTAGCGTCTAACAATCTACGTCAATAGTTTCACTACGTCGCCAAGCAGTACTAACTAATCTACGTCAACTAGTTTCACTACGTCGCCATGCAGTACTAACTAATCTACTTCAACTAGTTTCACTACGTCGCCAAGCAGTACTAACTAATCTACTTCAACTAGTTTCACTACGTCAATGTTTCGTTCTAGTGTTGCTATCTGCTCATAGTGGGCAGCTGTGGTGTGCAGACACTATGTTCTCTACCTATCTCATTAGGTCTCATTAGGCGACTATCAGGTCGCTTATTCATAAAGGAATTATTTGTTGTAATACAGTGACAAATATGAAACAGGGTATATGTGCTATTCAAATAATCAATTTAACCAATGAGAGCATACTTCTGTCAAATGGTACAGTGGTAGGTGAAAATTATGAGTTGTATCATACAGAGTGCCTAAAAATTAATGTCATTTCGGCTACTTCTGTCGAGTGTGCCGTGTCTATGAGGAACAATGTGGGGCGGTGAGTCCCCCAAATAACCTCGACAGATTTAACCTCGATGGTATGCAAGGGTCTCCTCGTCAAAAAGAATCACTGATGTCTCTACTACGAGAATATGATGATGTGTTCTCCTATAGCGATTCCGATGTGGGGTATGGCAATAATGTACAACATGAGATTAAATTATAAATTAACACGAAACCCATTAAGCTGCCGTATAGGCGGATTCCTCCAGCATTTTATTCTGAAGTGCAAGACCACATTTCTGATCCGTTACATAAGCAAATTATACGTGAAATTCTCAGCCCGTGGGCCGCACCAGTGGTGTTAGTAAAAATGAAAAATGGATCCTTACGTCTTTGTGTGGACTATCGAGATCTTAACAAGAAAACTATCAAAGATGCTTATCCTTTACCTCGCATCGACGACTATCTAGATTCCTTGAATGGGGCTAAATTATTCTCCACTCTCGATTTGACAAGTGGTTACTATCAGGTAGTGCATAGTTCATAAGTACGGTTCCAACTTCACTGCATCGGGTCATCCCATAATTGCTCGGTTCCTGTGCCAATAAAATCACACGAAATGCTAACAACTGTGAAATGTTTCCTGTGTGAACTAATTCCAGATGAAACAGCCGCGTACCGCCACAAAAAGCAGCCTGCTCCGCATAAAATGCATATGGCCGTCGCTAATGTAGCAACACAAAACTGTTCATCACTTGAATTGCAATTCTTGTCGAAGGAACATCAATCACGACAAAATCCAGCTTTCTGCACACGCAATATAACTGCATACGGCAGATTGAGCCTGTTCGTCATAACCGATGTCCGCTATTTTCTGAATACACACTAACACACAACAAACGCACGGTTGACACAGCAAAATACATTCCATGTAACATTCATAGCTCACAGCGTTGCTCAAGCACTAACTCAGTAGCTCGGCAAACGAAACCTGAAAATACCCGACCAAACATGTCAGAAATGCGCTAGCAAAGTCGTGTTCAGAATCAAACAGTTCTGATTCTGAATGGCCCTCCCGCATTCCGCCATTGCTGGCCAGGTTTTCCTACTATCAAGTAGCCATGAATAAAAGAGGTATAGAAAAGACCGCGTTTTGTACGCCCTTTGGCCTTTATGAATATTCACTTATGCCTATGGGTTTAACTAATTCCGCGGGGAAGTTTCAAATATTGATGCAAAATGCAATGAGCGATTTTATGTTTCAATTCCTTCTGGTGTATCTGGATGACATGTTGATTTTTTCTGGGGATTTTGATGAACATTTAATTAGATTAGGAACTGTATTTGAGAGGATAAGATCGATAGGTTTGAAGATTAATCCAGCGAAGTGTGTCTTCTGTAGACATAAAGTAGACTTCCTAGGTCATACTATTTCTGACGTGGGAATTGACACTCAACGGTCAAAGATCGAGACAATCCAAAAGGGGCGTTCCTTTGACTGGCAGGCTATTATCACAAGTTCATTCCTAGCTTTTCGCATATAGCAAAGTCATTATTTGACATCATAAATGTTGTAATAGGGTAGCAGAAGCGATACGCTAAATTACGGCCCTTGTTTTCATAGTTAGACCTATAGAATGTGACAGAACATTTGCGACCAGATGGAGCGACCAGATAGGGTGACCGGACATTTGCAACCAAATGGGCGACCAGATGGCAGCAGGCTGCTGATTGGACAATCGAATTCCCGGATGAGGGTGCTATATAAGGTGGGACACAGTCAGCACACGGGGGTTAGTATCACGAGAAGCGACCTAAGATTACGAGAGATTTCGAGGGGTACGAGAGAAAGACAGAGAACCCCGGAACGGAAGAGAAACACGGAAGGTTTGGACTTAGGCACAAAAGTGATACAGGTAGTAGGAACATATTAAAATAAGTAAACGAAGTGTTAGATAAAGTAAGGCTGAGTTTACTAGCTTTGATATATCAAAGTGCCAATCTCGTGATAATTGTTCTATTACTTAACGTGGATATAACATGTCAGAGAGCTAGTTATCAACACGTGGCGACATATAATTTCATCAAGTTTAGCCAAATCACAGCTTGTGGCAAACTCTGCAGATCAACCACGTGGCAGAAGAACTTCCATCTTAGGGTGACAGTCTTTCATTCTACAGTGTCGTTCTTTGAGAACGGGTGAGTTTGTCGCATTTAATCATCCCTCAACATGATTTAATCGGTTCAGTTAAATAGTTACCACGTGTGTCAGTTGCCAAGCATTAGCCTTTGGTTTAGTCAGAAACAACGATCCAGTGTTACTTCGTCAATTAACTCGAGCTTCAAATTAACTGGTACACCGTCGGATCTAGAAGGGCTGCAGTTGGAATTCAAAGCGAGAAATCTTGTGTGTAGAGATAGACTGATAAATTTCAAGGACATCGGATAATTAATTAGTAAGGTGTATTTTAATCGTGTGTATTTTTTTAATAATACTTATGTAATTGTTTCATGAAATGTTTATGCACGTATGTAACGTAGAAAAGTGAATTAGAGATGCAAGTATCTTGATACAAAGAATATAATCTAAGAATAAATAAACTTATGTATATGATAATTGTGATACCCCGTGTTTATGTATTCTAACTGTTTATGATAGTATTATATGTGAGTTTAAATGTATTCAGTAATAAGATAGTAATGCCAACAGCTCCATACTGTTACAACTGGTGCCGTGACCAGGATTTTGAATTTCCTTGGAATGATAGTACATCCACTAGATATTACAATATTAGAGGCCGCATTGTAGAAGTACAGGAAAATGATACATATATTATGAGGCCATGACCACTTTTGGGGTCGTTAGATTATTGCGATAAATGGAAACTCTAACCTCTTGTTAGAGTAAAGAGATTATGCGCAAATATTAAAAGAGAGAATCTAGAATATAGCTTGTGTTTTAAATTTGAAATATGTTAAGATTTGTGTGCATTACATACATTTAGTTTCAAATTTTCTGTACATTATATATATATATATATATATATATATATATATATATATATATATATATATTTACAGGATTGTTAAATAAATACTTAAAGATGAGTATAAATGCCGTTTCTGAGAGGAGACAGAATATGGAAATGGACTCGGAAAATGATTGGACCGGAAAGAAACAAACGTGGGAGAAACCGTATTGTCGACAGACTGAAGCTACTAACCTTTCTAATACGACACTAGGAAGACACTGTTCAGCCAGCAAATCTCAGTTACTCGATATGAAAACTGAAGGCTTATCAGTGTTATTAGCCGCAGAAATTGACGAGAAAATTTCGACCAGTAGTACAACCTCGTGCGAGATATCTTTAGATGCTAACATGAAAAGGTCGAATGGGAGGTACAATGCGTTTGAAGTATTTAGAGAAGCGGTGGAACTCGTAATAAGCAGAAAAAATGAACCAAAGCCAGAAAGTTAATAAAGCAGTGGTTGAGGAAAACATGAAGGAAAATGAAGAAGGAATAGAAATGTCAGAGATATTTGACATGAAAGATGGTAAGGAAAGAGGTGCAGAGGTATATGATATGTCACCTAATAACAAAGTCGTAGGAACAGAAAAAGTGTGCAAAAAGGGAGATAGTAGTATTGCGAAAAGCACTGTTTCAAGAGAATCTAGCTTTAGTACTGCAGCTGAAGAGAGTGAAGAGATAACTGTGTCTGCATTAGGAAAATGCCTATTAGTAAATAACATAGATACCAATATATGGGAGAGTTCAAGAAACTCTGTCAAGATTAACGGTGAAGCACAATCTAAAACGGAGAATCTTAGAGAGTTAGAAGAGAAGTTGGAGAACAGTGAAGAAATAAAGTATGAGAAAAATAATGTTACCAGTGAACATGAAGGATAACATGTGATCACATTAACTGATGATGACTATGTCACTTCTTATGATATTACTGCCAGTCATAGTGATGCAGATGTTGAGTTGGTTGACATTGATTATTAGAATAGTAGTAATGGTTTTGATATATCTGATGTTAAGGGGACTCAAACCAGAAATTTAGTTGGTCGCTTGGAACCTAGGTTTGTGAAATGGAAACCAGCATGTTTTTCTTGTGGCGGTTTCGAACACTTTATCGGACATTGTTTTAAGAGAAAGCTGAGGTGTTTCTCATGCAAGAGTTTTGGCCATTTTACACGGGAATGTCCGACTGGATATAGAAATGTATTTAACAGAGATAAGTTAAGGAGATCAAGTAGTGATATGTCTTTAAGAGATCGCAGAACTTACGCGCTGAGTGTTTTTGCTTAAAGAAGAAGAAATAGAAGGGCTTACGCGGTGTCATATGATACAGCGATCAGGAGAGGAGAAGAAATGAAACTGTTTATTGATAAGGAAAGTCAGGTAGACACAAGTACTTTAAAAGAAAATGTCGATATGAAGGACAAGAACTTACAATTGAAGATACAATTGGATGACATGATATGAAGGACAAGAACTTACAATTGAAGATACAATTAGATGACATGATATGAAGAACAAGAACTTACAATTGAAGATACAATTGGATGACATGAGTAAAACTTGTCAAGATCAGAGAGAAGAAATACATAAACTTAAGGAAGAAGTTTTGCTACAGTCAGAAAAAAATTTAGGCAGATAGACATCAGAAAGTGTTGGAAACTAACCTCGAACACGGAGGCCGCAAATTAGAGGAGAGGAGGAATCAATATTTAAATTTAGAGGCCATTAATCAAAATTTGATAGAAGATAATAAACAGTAAAAAGAGGAATTGCGACAAGTTTCTCGGGAGTTAAGAAATTCTAAGACAAAGGTAAAAGAACAAAAGGAAGAAATACAAAGGTGGTTTGATGATTGGGGTGATCAAAGAAAAGAACAGCGAGAACAGATAAATTGTATTGAGCTAATGTGTATGGAAGAGACAGGAGGGTTGAAGAAGGTAATGCAATCATTAAAGGAAGCGAGGACAAAATACGCCCACATGGTTAAGGAGATGTCCGAAGAACATAGAGAAGAGATTTATAGTAGGGAGCAACGGAATTGAATAGAAACAGAGAAGTTAAAGAGAGAAATAGAAAGGTTAAAAGATGACAACGAACAACTGGGTAACATACTTGGTCAACTGAATGAGGAACTAGACGCGACAATAAGTAGGGAAAATGAAAGTCGACAAGAAGAAAAAGGTGGAGTTTAATTTACTGAGAAAGAAAAGCTGAAACGCAAGAACCCAGTTAGTGGGAAGGTGATCGAGAAGAAAGAAGTAGCAGCAGTGGTCCAAGGAGTGAAGGAAACCAACAGAGTAAAGAAAAAGAGAGAGAACTGCAGTGAGGAGAAAACATGCTGGCGAGAAATCTGTAGAAGGATGCAGCAAAATTATCGTCAACGGAGAATAGAAAAGGCAGGCCTTACAGCTGGGAAAAAGGAGATTGCAGAAGTTAGTGAAAAGAAATGAAGAGAGAAAACTGACAGTGAGCAGAAAGCATTTTTGAAGGGAGAAAAGGAGAAGAAAATAGAAACGGCCGACCTTACCAAGGCTGAATGGGATGAGCTAGTGAAAGCCAAGAAAAAGGAGCTGGCAGTTATTAGAGAAAGGAGGGAAATGGAGGAAGGAAACAACAGAGAGTATATCATATAGATGAGACATGAGAAGTGGATAAAGCGGTGGTAGAGATGTATGAGAGAGAGGGTCAGTAGGACTATATAAGTTACTATTTTTCTAGTAACCGAATAAGTTTTTTTGCACTGAACCATGTTAGAAAAATCTTAAAGTAGTGTAGAGAAAAACCAAGTCTGATTTGGATACCGACATGTTTTAAATTGTTGAAATGGTTTTATATGACATTGTTGTTGTTTTCAACTATTTTCTATGTCCATGTGAAACAAAGAGAGAAAAGTTATTCACAATGTCTTATGAGATGTGCAAGATATTGGTAGTGGTTACTTATTAGTAATAGAGATATTCGAGACATGTGAATATCTTACATGTTGAATTTTCAGATTTTGACAAGTCTGAGAGAAAAGAATTTAACCTTAGGTACACACAGACTAATCTGACGGTCAAATGTTCATGCAGGTGACGGTCGGTCATGCCGTCTTGAGGTTTAAGACTTTACCGAGGTTGGGAAGAGGGGAATGAATTTCGCTGTATTCTTTTTGATGGGATTTTTTTTATTGATATTGATATGATTTGTTGTTATATAGGACATGGTGGATTCAGCAAGTGCTTGCACACCATATGGTGGCATATGCTGGTTTTATGAAAATGACTATGTCAGTCCCTGTGGTTGGTATTTCAGGTGATCATAAATTGTAATGCCCTGTGTTACTATAATGTGACTTACCTGTGAGATGTCTGTTTACAAAACTGTATAATAATTCATGCCAGGATGTAGAGGAGGAAATAAGATATTTGAATAAGATTATAAATCAAGAGTTGATTTCATCAGTCGAAAACGAGGGTAAGAGGTCACTGAGACAAGTGACAGAAAACGACAGATAAGTTAGTCGCCATATGGCGACTTACTAGTATTGATGTTTAAGAGAAGTAATACGACTGATATATCTGAATCTTGGTTGATAATATTCGGAACACATTCACCAATGTGTTATTTAGTGAGGTCATGAGGACTTTTCATATTCGGAACACATTCACCAATGTGTTATTTAGTGAGGTCATGATGACTTTTCATATTCGGAACACATTCACCAATGTGTTATTTAGTGAGGTCATGATGACTTTTCATGAACCAAGTATGCCAGTAAAGAAAGCGATGTTTTTTTCTAAAACTGGTGGTGGTAGAAAGATCCCCGATTTTTTTGGGACGCCACGAGTAGAATTTTGAACACAATGAGGAAATACGGTGGAGGAAAAAGAGGCACCTGAGGTGTGGAGAGGATAAACTTTGCAATGGGATCTTGCGTGAAACGTTATTTACTCCCAACCTTTATAGGACGGATATGGGGTGTATAAAAGTTATGTAATAGGGACTCATGATGTTTTGCTAATCATGCTAAATTTGTGTAATGAATTTTGATTTATTGTTACATTTGTGTTTCCATTTGTCTTGATGTTGATTTGTGGATTAATGACGGATGCCATGCATTTTGATTGATATTTGAAGTTTTGTTATAATGTACTTTGAGAATTTTCTCTTTGGTGGTGGATTTGTGTTTTATACGGATATATTTGTACAGGAGATGTTTTAATGATAAGAAATGTTTAATAATGATTATTGATGAACTATTGTACCGTAAACCGTAGTAATGGAACTTGGTGGAAATGTTAGTAGAATACCATGTGGAGAATAGGAATGAATTGTTCTTTCCACAGAGAAAGAGTAGCAGTTCTACACGGTGGAGACTAAGCTCCAGTAGAACAAATAAGACATTCTATGTCATGTAATAAAATATCAATTGTTTTTTTTTGGGGGCTGTTTTAACAAATAGTGTACATTTTTCGATGAACTATTAGGCTCTTGCAGCATAAAATATTAGAAGGTACATTTTTTTTGCAAAAATTTTCATTTTTGATGTAATGATTTTATTGATTTTTTTTTTGAAGGATATATTATATTGTGGTGGATGTAGTTCGGCTTGATTTTAAAACGTGGAAGAAAAAAAAAAAAAAAGTAGTCTTGTTAGAGTTATTGGGGTTGGGGGTTTCCAAAAATTTTGGCTTTTTATTTGAAATAAAGTTCAATATAAACAAATTTTGGGAATAGTTATATTCGACAACAAATATTTGGAAATAAAATTACTATTTACCCCCAAAAAAAATATTTGAAAAAATTACTATATATACCCAAACAAATATTTAAAAAATTACTATATATCCAAAAAATATTTGAAAAGTTCTATATATACGACAACAAATATTTGAAGTAAAGTTTTATATATACCAAAAAAATTTTGAAAGAAAATTATATATATAAAACAAAATTTGAAAAAAAGTTACTATATATACAAAAAATATTTAAAATAAAACTATAAACCCAAATTTACATATTTGAAGTAAAGTTACTATATATGACAAAATATTTGAAAAATAAAGTTAAATTTTATTGACAACAAATATTTGGAAATAAAAACTATATATAACAACAAATTTTAAAATAAAATTACTATATATAGAAAAAAATATTTAATAAAAAATATATATACCGACAACAAAAATTTGAAAATAAAGTTACATATAAGCAACAAATATTTTTAAGTAAAAACTATATATAAAAAAAATATTTGAAAATAAATTACTTATATAGAAAAAATATTTGAAGTAGGTTTATATAAACAACAAATATTTGAAAATAAAAAATTACTTATACAAAAAAAATATTTGGGGAAATAAAATTTTATATATGGACCAAAAAAATTTTAAAGTAAGTTCTATATATAGAAAAAATTTTGAAAGTAAAGTTCTATATTACCGAAAAATATTTAAATAAAGTTATATATTCCAAACAAATTTTGAAAATAAAATTCTTATTCCCCAAAAAATTTAAAATAGTTCTATATTAGAAAAAATTTTAAAAAAGTTACTATATATACCACAAAAATTTTAATAAAATTTATATATACCGACAAAAATTTTGAAAAAGGTTTCTATATATAAAAAAAAATATTTGAAAAAAAATTTATTTAGACAAAAATATTTAAAATAAATTTTAATAGACAAAAATATTTGGAAATAAAAATTTTAATATAGCAAAAATATTTGAAATAAAATTTATATATAAAAAAAAATATTTAAAATAAAATTTCTATATATAAAAAAAAATATTTGGAAGTAAAGTTTCTATATAAAAAAAAATATTTGAAAATGTTTTATATATAACAAAAATTTTAAGAAATTATATATATACCGACAAAAATATTTGAAAAAAAAGTTTCTATATATAGAAACAAATATTTAAAGAAAATTTCTATATATACCGAAAAAATATTTGGGAAATAAAATTTCTATATATACCAAACAAATATTTGAAAGTAAAATTACTATATAACAAACAAATATTTGAAAGTAAAGTAATTACAAAAAAATATTTGAAAATAAAATTACTATATATACACAACAA
The DNA here is from genome assembly GCA_020796225.1 of Arion vulgaris. Lineage (NCBI taxonomy): Eukaryota > Metazoa > Mollusca > Gastropoda > Stylommatophora > Arionidae > Arion > Arion vulgaris. The sequence continues at coordinate 22,219,416 of CM036760.1, forward strand.
ATATTTGAAGTAAAAATTTCAATATACGACAAAAAAAATTTGAAAATAAAATTACTATATAAAACAACAAAAATTTAAGTAAAATTACTATATATACCAAAAAAATATTTGAAAGTAAAGTTACTATATATACCGCAAAAATATTTGAAGTAAAAATTCTATATATAAAAAAAATATTTGAAAATAAGTTACTATATATAGACAAAAATATTTGAAAAAAGTTATATATTAAAACAAAAATTTGGAAGTAAAGTTACTATATATACGACAAAAATATTTAAGTAAAGAATATATATACCACAACAAATATTTGAAGAAAACTATAAAACGACAACAAATATTTAAGTAAAATTATATATAAACAAAAAAAAATTTTTAAAATAAAGTTTATATATACCAAAACAAATATTTAAAAATAAAATTACTATAACCCCCAAAAAATATTTGGGAATAAAGCCCCATATATAAACCCCAAAAAATTTTAAATAAATTATTTATATAAAACAAATTTGAAATAAAAATATATATTACAAAAAATATTTAATAAAATTTCTATATTTAAAAATAAAAATTTGAAATAAAAAAGTTATTTTTATTTGACAAAAATATTTGAAAAAGGTTATATATATAAAAAAAAAAATTTGAAAAATAAAGTTTCAATAAAAACAAATAGAAATAAATTAATATTTTTCCCCAAAAAAAAATTTTAATAAAATTTTATATATAACAAAAATATTTGAAAGTAAAATTACTATATTAAACAAAAATTTTAAGTAAAAAAAACTATATATACCAAAAAAATATTTTAAGAAATTATTATATACCGACAACAAATATTTGAATTTCTTATATAAAACAATATTTGAAAATAAGTTACTATATATACAAACAAAAATTTTGGAAAAAAAGTTACTATATATACCGACAACAAATATTTGAAATAAATTACTATATATACCACAAAAATATTTAATAAAAATTACTATATATAAAAAACAAAAATTTGAAAATAAAATTTCTATATATAAAAAACAAAATTTGAAAAAGTTTTCTATATATCCCAAAAAAAAAAAAATTTTTATATAGAAAATTTTTTGAAAAAAAGTTCTATATTTTTTGAAAAAATATTTAATAAAGTTACTATATATACCAAAAAATATTTGAAAGTAAAATTACTATATATACAAACAACAAAAAATTGGGAAATAAAATTATATTATCCGAAAAAAATTTTTGGGTAAAATTACTATATATTAACAAAAAAAAATTTAAAATAAAAATTTTATATAGACAAAAAATATTTGAAAGTAAATTACTATATATCAAAAAAATATTTGGGGAAAATTATATATATCCAAAAAATATTTGAAAAAAAATTCTTTTATACGACAACAAATATTTGAAAAAAAATTTTATATCCGACAACAAAAATTTGAATAAAGTTACTATATATTTAAAAAAATTTTGGTAAAGTTTTAAAAAGACAACAAAAAAAGTAAAAATTATTATATATCCCAAAAAATTTTGAAAATAAAAATTCTTATTAAAAAACAAATATTTGGGGAAATAAAGACTTTTATACCGAAAACAAATATTTAAGTAAAGTTAATTTTTATACCACAACAAATATTTGGAAGAAAATTTCTATATATACCCGACAACAAATATTTGAAATAAAATATATATACGACCAAATTTTGAAAGTAAAATTTCAATATAAGCAAAAATATTTGGGAAATAAAATTACTATTTATACCCACAACAAATTTTAAAAAAGATACTAATTAAAACAAATATTTTAAGTAAAATTACTATATATGAAAAAATATTTGAATAAAGTTATATATATCCACAAAAATATTTGGAAAATTAAATTTTATACCCAAACAAAATATTTTAAAGTAAAATTTTATATACCGACAACAAATATTTAATAAATTACTATATATAAGACAACAAAATTTAAAAAATTACTATATATACCACAAAAATATTTAAAAGTAAAATTTCTATATATAAACAACAAATATTTGAAAAAAAGTTTCTATATATACCGACAACAAATATTTGAAAAAAAGTTACTATATATACCCACAACAAATATTTGAAATAAAAATTATATATATAAAAAACAACAAATATTTGGTAGTTACTATATATACGACAAAAATATTTAAGTAAAATTTTATATATAAGAAACAAAAATTTGAAAGTAAAGTTACTTATATAACCCCAAACAAATATTTGAAATAAATTTCTATATATCCAAACAAATATTTGAAAAAAAGTTTTTATCCGAAAAAAATATTTGAAGTAAAGTTTCTATATTAGACAACAAATATTTGAAAAAAAAGTTACTATATATACGAAACCAAAATTTGAAGTAAATTACTAATTCACAACAAATATTTGAAAAAGTAAAGTTATATATTCCCGCCTATTTAAATAAATTACTATATATACCGAAACAAAAATTTTTAAAAAAAATTTCTATATATAAAACAAAAATAGAAATAAATTTTATAAACAAAAAATATTTGGGAATAAAATTCTTAATAGAACAAAAATTTGAAAGTAAAATTATATATATTAAAAACAAAAATTTGAAGTAAAATTCTTATTAAAAAATATTTGAAGTAAAATTATATTTAAAACAAATATTTGAAAATGTTACTATATATACAAAATAAAAATTTAAAATAAAGTTACTATATAAAAAAAAATTTGGAAAAAGTTACTATATATACCCACAACAAATATTTGAAAGAAAATTACTATATATACCACAAAAATATTTGAAATAAAATTACTTATATACCGAAAAAATATTTGGGAAATAAAATTACTAATATAAAACAAAATTTGAAATAAAAAATATTTAACAACAAAATTTGGAAGTAAAATTTCTATATTGACAACAAAAATTTGAAAGTAAAATTTCTTTTATATGAAAAAAATTTGATAAAGTTACTATATAAAAAACAAATATTTGGAAGTAAAATTTCTATATATAAAAAAAAATATTTGGAAGTAAATTTTTATATTTAAAAAAAAATATTTGAAATAAAAACTATATATACCCCCAACAAATTTTGAAAGTAAAAGTTACTTTTATATAAAAAAATATTTGGAAGTAAAAAGGGGTTTATATATACCGACAAAAATATTTGAAAATAAAAATTTTAAAATACCACAAAAATATTTGAAAGTAAAGTTACTATATACCAACAAAATTTAAAAAAATTCTATATAGAATAAAAATATTTGGGGAAATAAATTATATATAGGGAAAAAAATTTGAATAAAAACTAAAATAAAAACAAATATTTAAAATAAAAAATATATGACAACAAATATTTTAAATAAAGTTTATCCAAAAACAAAAATTGGAAGAAAATTACTTTTTATATATTGGGCAACCAAAAATTTGAAATAAAGTTTATATATAAAAACAAATTTTGAAGTAAAATTCTATATTCAAAAAACAAATATTTGAAAGAAAATTACTTTTTGAAAAAAATTTGAAATAAAGTTACTTTTATCGACAAAAAATATTTGAAAAAGAAATATTTATAAAACAAAATTTGGTAAAAATTACTTTTATCCGAAAAAAATATTGAAATAATTATATATATACAAAACAAAATTTGGAAGTAAAGTTACTATATATCACAAAAAATTTAGTAAATTTATATATAAAAAAATATTTGAAAGTAAAGTTACTATATATACCCGAAAAAATATTTGGAAGTAAAATTAATTTTATACGACAAAAATATTTGGGAAAAATAAAATTACTTTTATACCACAACAAAATTTGGAAGTAAAAGTTCTATATTCCGCAAAAATATTTAAAAAAAGTTACTATATAAAAACAAATATTTTAAGTAAGACTAATATACCCAAACAAATATTTTGAAATAAAATTACTATATAAAAGACACAAATATTTGAAAAAAAGTTTTTATATAGAAAAAATATTTGGAAGTAAAATTACTATATAACCACAACAAATATTTGAAAATAAAGTTATATATATACCACAACAAATTTGGAAAGTTACTATATATACGACAACAAATATTTGAAAATAGAAATATATATGAAACAAATATTTTAAGTAAAATTACTATATATACCACAACAAATATTTGAAAGTAAAGATATATATAAACAACAATATTTAAAATAAAATTCTATATAAAAAAAAATATTTGAAAGTAAAGTTACTTTTATACCGACAACAAATATTTGAAAGAAATTTTATATAACCCCAAAAAAAAAATTTTAAGAAAGTTACTATATAAAAAAAAAAATTTGGGTAAAATTACTATATACGACAACAAATTTTGAAGTAAAGTTTTATATATAGACAACAAATTTTGAAAAAAAGTTACTATATATACCAAAAACAAAATTTTTAATAAAATTTCTATATACCACAACAAATATTTAAGAAAGTTACTATATAACCGACAAAAATATTTGGAAAGTAAAAATTTCTATATATACCAAAAAAATATTTGAAAGTAAAGTTACTATATATACAAAAAAAATATTTGGAGAAAATTACATATATACAAAAAACAAATATTTGAAAATAAATTTCTATATATACCCCCAAAAAAATATTTGAAAGTAAAGTTACTATATACCGAAAAAATATTTGAAAAAGTTTATATTTGACAAAAAATATTTGAAAGTAAATTTCTATATTAAAGAACAAATATTTGGAATAGTTTCTATATATACGACAAAAATATTTAAAAAAGTTTCTATATATTAAAAACAAATATTTGGGAAAAAAATTTAATTCCGAAACAAATATTTGAAAATAAAGTTATATAATAGACAACAAATATTTAAAAAAAAAGTTACATATATACCACAATATTTTAAAGTAAAAATTTCTATATATAAAAAAAAATATTTGAAAAAGTTATATATACAAAAAATATTTGAAAATAAATTTCTAATATGAAACAATATTTAAAATAAATTATATATACGACAACAATATTTAAGTAAAGAATTTTATCGAAACAAAATTTGAAAGTAAAATTTTATATAGAAAAAAATATTTGAATAAAATTTCTATAATAAAAAAAAATATTGAAATAAAATTATATATAAGAAAAAATATTTGGAAGTAAAGGGTTTTACTATATATCAAACAAAAATTTTTAAATAATTTATATTACGACAACAAATTTTGGGAAAGTACAAAAAAAAGGGTTTATATATACCGACAACAAATATTTGAAGTAAAGTTACTATATTGCAAAAAAAAATATTTAGAAAAAAAGAGATTACTATATATACGACAACAAAAATTTAAAGTAAAATTACTATATATACCGACAAAAATATTTGGAAAAAAAATTTTTTTAAAGAAAATTATATATATACCCACAACAAATATTTGGAAAATAAGTTCTATATATAAAAAAAATATTTAAAATAAAATTCTATTAAAACCGACAACAAAAATTTTTAAGTAAAGCTATATATAAAAAAATATTTGAAAATAAAATTACTATTATACGACAACAAAAATTTGAAGTAAAGTTTCTATATATACCGACAAAAATATTTGGAAAATAAAATTTTATATACCCAAACAAATATTTGAAAATAAAATTCTATATATACCACAAAAAAATTTAAGTAAAAATTTCTATATATACCCACAACAAAAATTTGAAAGTTTCTATATTAAAAAAAATATTTGAAAATAGTTTCATATATACCGCAAAAATATTTGGGAAATAAAGTTACTATATATAAAAAAAAATATTTGAAAATAAAATTTCTATATAAAACAAAAAATATTTGAAAAAAAAGTTTCTATATATCGAAACAAATATTTGAAGTAAAGTTTATATATACCCCAACAAATATTTGAAAGTAAAGTTACTATATAAAAAACAAATATTTGAAGTAAAATTACTATATACCACAACAAATATTTGAAAAAAAAGTTTTATATATCCAAAAATATTTAAGTAAAGTTACTATATATACCGACAACAAATATTTGAAATTAAGTTACTATATAACCGCAAAAAATTTGAAGTAAATTTATATATAGAAAAAAATATTAAATGTTACTATATATCAAAACAAATATTTGAAGTAAAGTTTCTATATATACCGACAACAAATATTTGAAAATAAATTCTATATATACGACAAAAATATTTGAAAAAAAAATTACTTATATACCCCAAAATTTTTCTTTGAAATTTGATAAATTATATATGAAAAAATATTTAAGTAAAAATTCTATATATACCCGACAACAAATATTTTAAGTAAATTTTCTATATATCCCAGACAAAAAATATTTTAAAAATAAATTCTATACCGAAACAAATATTTGAAAGTAAATTATATACCACAACAAAAATTTGGAAGTAAAATTACTTTTATACACAAAAATATTTAAAAATAAAATTTTATTTTGAAAAAATTTTGAAAATAAAGTTACTATATATAAAAAAATATTTGGGAATAAAATTACTATATATGAAACAAATATTTAAAGTAAAATTACATATTTCACAAAAATTTTGAAAGTAAAGTTACTATATATACCGAAAAAAATATTTGGAAAAATAAAAATTACTATTTAAAAAAAATTTAAAGAAATTATATATATAAAAACAAATATTTGGAATAAGTTCTTATTACCAAAAAATTTTTGGAAAATAAATTTTAAAAATTTTCCAAAAATTTTAAAATAAAAGTTACTATATATAAAAAAATATTTTAAGTAAAGTTACTATATATAAAAAAATATTTGAAGAAAAAATTTCTATATATAGACAAACAAAAATTTTTAAAGTTACTTTTATACCACAACAAATTTTGGAAGTAAATATATTATACAACAATATTTGAAAATAAATTACTTAAAATTAGACAACAAATATTTAAAAAAAGTTACTTTTATCCCACAACAAAAATTTGGAAGTAAAATTACTTTTATATAACAAATATTTGAAAATAAATTAATATATTAAAAAAAATTTTAGTAAAGTTCTATTACCCAAAAATATTTGAAAAAGTTTCTATATATACAAAAAATATTTGAAGTAAAATTCATATATAACAAAAATATTTGAAAAAAGTTACTATATATAAAACAAATATTTGAAAATAAAGTTATAATAACCGACAACAAAAATTTGAAAAAAAACTATATATACCGACAACAAAAATTTAAAAATAAATTATATAAAAAAAATATTTGAAATAAAATTATATATATACGACAAAAATATTTGAAGTAAATTATATATATTTAAAAAAAAATTTTTGAAAGTAAAATTATATTTAAAAAACAAATATTTGGAAAATAATTATATATACCGACAACAAATATTTGGGAATAAAAACTATATAAAAACAAATATTTAAAAAAAAAATTATATATATTAATAAATATTTAAATAAAATTTTATATTGACAAAAATATTTTAAAATAAAGTTACTATATAAAACAACAATATTTAAAATAAGTTACTATATATTACAACAAATATTTGAAGTAAAGTTACTATATATACGACAACAAATATTTGAAAAAAATTTCATATATACCAAACAAATTTTAAGTAAAATTTCTATATATACCCACAAAAATATTTGAAAGTAAGTTCCCCATATATAAAAAACAAATATTTGAAAAAAAGTTACTATATACCGAAACAAATATTTAAAAAAAGTTATATATAGACAACAAATATTTGGAAAAAGTTACTATATTAAACAACAAATATTTAAAATAAAATTCTATATATACCACAAAAATATTTGGAAAAAAAGTTACTATAAAGACAACAAATATTTGAAAGTAAAAATTACTTTTATACCAAAAAATATTTAAAAATGTTATATTTTTCCACAACAAAAATTTTAAATAAAACTTATATACCACAACAAATATTTAAAATAAATTTTTTATTTCCAAAAAAATATTTGGAAGTAAAATTATAATAAGACAAAAATATTTAAATAAAATTACTATATATACACAAAAAAAAAATTTTTTGAAAAAATTTTTAAAAAATTCTATATTTTTTTAAAAAAATTTTGGGAAAATTATAATTAAAACAAATTTTGGTAAAATTTATATATATACCCGACAACAAATTTTGGAAGTAAAATTCTATTTAAAAACAAATTTTGAAAAAAGTTACATATATGACAACAAAATTTGAAAGTTCTATATATAGCAAAAAATATTTGAAAATAAAAATTTCTATATATAAACAACAAATATTTTAAATAAAATTCTATATTACCCACAAATTTTGGAAAAAAAATTACTATATATACCCACAACAAATATTTGAAAGAAGTTACTATAATACCGACAAAAATATTTAAAATAAAGTTTCTATATATACCAAACAAAATTTGGGTAAAGTTACTATATATACGACAACAAAAATTTGGGAAATAAATTATTATAAACAACAAATATTTGAAAAAAATTTCTATATAACAACAAATTTGAAAAAGATTTATACCGAAACAAATTTTGGGGGTTTTCTATTATTGACAACAAATATTTGAAGAAAATTACTATATATTGAAAAATTTGAAAAGTTACTATATATCGACAAAAATATTTGAAAAAAGTTACATATATACCCAAATATTTGAAAATAAAGTTACTATATATAAAACAAAAATTTGAAAGTAAATTACTATATATAAAAACAAATATTTAAGTAAAGTTACTATATATCGACAACAAATATTTGAAAATAAAATTACTTTTATACCGAAAAAAATATTTGAAGTAAAATTTTTTATATACCCGAAACAAAAAAAATAAAGTTACTATATATACACAAAAATATTTGAAGTAAAGTTACTATATATAGAAAAAAAATATTTGGAAAAAAAATTACTATATATAAAAACAAATTTTGAAGTAAAATTACTATATTAAAAAAAAATTTTTAAAAAATTTCTATATATCGCAAAAATATTTAAAGTAAATTACTATATATAAACAAAAATATTTGAAGTGTTCTATATATACCGACAACAAATATTTGAAAGTAAAAATTATATAAACCGACAAAAAATTTGGGAAAAAGTTACAAATACGACAACAAATATTTGAAAATAAAATTACTATATATGCAAAAATTTTTTGGGAAAATTTCTATATATACCGACAACAAATATTTAAAAAAAAAAATTATATATATCCCAAAAAAATATTTGAAAATAAAGTTACTATATGAAAAAAAATTTTGAAAATAAAATTACTATATACCGACAACAAATATTTGAAATAAAGTTACTATATATACCGACAACAAAATTTGGGAAAAATTTTATTGAAACAAAATTTAAAAAAAAAAATTCTATATTTTAAAAAAAATATTTGGTAAAGTTACTATACTAAAATATTTGGAAGTAAAAATTTCTTATATCCACAACAAAAATTTTTAAGGGAAAAAATTATACAAACAAAATTTTAAAATAAAATTCTATATATACCGACAAAAAATATTGAAATAAAGTTACTATATATACCAAAAAAAAAATTTGGGTAAAATTACTATATATACCACAACAAATATTTGAAAAAAATTATATATAACAAAAAAAATTTGAAATAAAAATTTCTATATATACAACAAATATTTGAAATAAAAATTCTATATATGACAACAAATATTTGGAAGAAAATTACTAATTTTTAAACCCACAACAAATATTTGAAAAAAAGTTATATATTAAAAACAAATTTTGAAAAAAAGTTACTATAAAAAAACAACAAATATTTGAAAAAAAGTTACTATATACCCAAAAACAAAATTTGAAAATAAATTCTTTCCCCCAAATTTTAAAATAAAATTACTATATATACCAAAAACAAAATTTGGAAAAAGTTCTATATATCCCACAAAAATATTTGAAAATAAAATTATATATATAGAAAAAAATATTTGGAAGTAAATTTCTATATAACGAAAAAAATTTGAAAAAAAGTTTTATATATACGAAACAAATATTTAAGTAAAGTTTCTATATATACCGAAACAAATATTTAGTAAGTTTCATATATAAAAAAAATATTTAAATAAATTACTATATATACCGAAAAAATATTTAAAATAAAATTACTATATATACCACAACAAATATTTAAAAGAAAAACTATATTACCGGGGAACAAAAATTTTTAAAATAAAGTTTTATATGACAAAATTTTGAAGTAAGTTTCTATATTAAAGCAACAAATATTTGGGTAAAATTCTATATATCCACAACAAAAATTTTAAAATAAAATTATAAATATCAACAAAAAATTTGAAGTAAATTCTATATATAAAAACAAAATTTGAAAAAAAGATTTTTATATACCGACAACAAATTTTGAAATAAATTTTATATATAAAAAACATTTGGGAAAAAAAGTTACTATATATACACAACAAATATTTAAAAGTTTCTATATATAGACAACAAATATTTGGAAGTAAAATTCTATATATCGGCAACAAATATTTTGAAAAATTCTTAATCCCAAAATATTTGGAAGAAAGTTACTTTTATCCGCAACAAATATTTGAAGTAAAATTACTATATATACCGACAAAAATATTTGAAAATAAAATTATATATATAACCCCAAAAAATATTTAAAAAAAGTTCTATATCCGAAAAAAATTTTGAAAAAGTTACTATATATAAGCAACAAATATTTAAAATAAAGTTACTATATATACCGACAACAAATATTTGAAAGTAAAAGATATATATCACAAAATATTTGGAAGTAAAGTTACTATATTAAACAACAAATATTTGAAAATAAATTCTATATAAAAAACAAAAATTTGAAAAAGTTATAATATACACAAAAATATTTGAAAAAAAGACATATATACGACAAAAATATTTTGGGAAAAAAGTTACTTTTATATCGAAAAAAATTTTGAAAAAAAGTACTAATATCCCGACAAAAAAATTTTAAGTAAAGTTACTATATATACGACAACAAATATTTGAAATAAAATTATATTATTTCTAAAACAAATATTTGAAAGTAAAATTTTTATATAGACAAAAATATTTAAAAATAAAAAAAACTATATATCAAAAAACAAATATTTGAAGTAAAATTACTATATATACCACAACAAATATTTGAATAAAATTACTATATATAAAACAAAAATTTAAATAAAATTACTATATATGAAACAAATATTTGAAAATAAAAATTTCTATATATACCCACAAAAATATTTGGGAAAGTTACTATATATGAAAAAAATATTTGAAAAAATTTCTATATATACCACAACAAATATTTAAGTAAAATTATATATAGCAAAAAATATTTGAAAGTAAAGTTTCTTATAAGACAACAAATATTTGGGAAATAAAAACTATATATACCGACAACAAATATTTTAAGTTATATTAAACAAAAATATTTAAAAAAAATTTTCTAATTTATAAAATAAAAAAATTTTGAAAGTAAAATTCTTATTAGAAAAAATATTTGAAAATAAAATTATATATATAAAAAAATATTTGAAAATAAAGTTACTTTTATAAAAAAAAATATTTGAAATAAAATTATATATACCAAACAAATATTTGAAGTAAAGTTTCTATATATGACAAAAATATTTGAAATAAGGGGTTTCTATTATCCAAAAAATTTTGGAAATAAGTTACTATATATACCACAACAAAAATTTGAAATAAATTACTATATATACCAAAACAAAAAATATTTGAAAAAAAAATTACTTTATATATCCCAAAAAAAAATATTTGAAAAAAATTAATATATATACCCGCAAAAATTTTTGGAAAAATTTATATCCGAAAAAATATTTAAAGAAAATTACTATATATACCCACAAAAATATTTGAAAAAGTTTCTTTTATACCGAAAAAATATTTAAAATAAAGTTACTATAATCGACAACAAATATTTGAAAAAAAATTTCTATATATACGACAACAAATATTTGGAAGAAAGTTTCATATATACCGAAACTATTTAAAATTTAAAAATATATATAACAACAAATTTTGGAAGTAAAGTTACTATATATAAAAAAAATTTTGGAAATAAAATTATATAATCCCAAATATTTGGTAAAATTACTATATATAGAAAAAATATTTAAAATATTACTATATATACCGACAACAAATATTTAAAAAAATTACTTTTATACGAAAAAAAATTTGAAATAAATTCATATATAAAACAAATAAAATAAAATTACTTTTATACCCAAAAAAAATATTTGAAAATAAAATTTCTATATATACCCACAAAAAATATTTGGGAAATAAAATTATATATAAAAAAAAATATTTGGGAAATAAATTACTATATCCCAAACAAATATTTGAAAAAAGTTACTTTTATACGACAAAAATATTTTAAAAAGACATATAACCCAAACAAATATTTGAAAATAAAGCTATATATCGACAAAAAATTTTGGAAATAAAGTTACTATATATACGACAACAAATATTTGAAAATAAAATTACTTATATACCAAAAATTTTTGAAATAAAGTTTCTTTTATACCAAACAAATATTTGAAATAAAAAAATTTAAAAAAAATATTTAAAAAAAATTTATTTTAACAAATATTTGAATAAAGTTTTATATATAAACAAAAATATTTAAAAAAAAATTCTATATACCACAAAAATATTTAAGTAAAATTTCTATATATAAACAAATATTAAAATAAAGTTTCTATATATAACAACAAATATTTGGAAGTAAAATTCCTATATAAATTATTTAAAAAATTTTAATAAAAATTTATTTACGACAAAAATATTTGAAAGATTACTATATATAAAACAACAAATATTTGAAAAAAAGTTTATAAAAACCGACAACAAAAATTTTTAAAATAAAAATTACTATTTTTACCGACAACAAATATTTTAAGAAAATTCTATATATACCGAAAAAAATTTGGGAAAAAAGAATATATATACCGACAAAAATATTTGGAAATAAATTACTATATATGACAACAAATATTTGAAAAAAAAATAAATTTTATACCACAACAAATATTTGAAAAAAAATTCATATATAAAAAACAAATATTTGGGAAATAAAATTACTATATACCGACAACAAAATTTGGAAGAAAGTTACTATATATACCGACAACAAATATTTGGTAAAGTTACTATATATACGACAAAAAATATTTGAAAGTAAATTACTATATATAAAAAAAAGAAAATTTTTTTAAAAAAATTTTGGAAGTAAAGTTTATAATCACCAAATTTTGAAAATAAAGTTCTTATTACCGCAACAAAATTTGGGAAAATTTCTATATTAAAACCTTTTATAAAAATAAATAAAAAAAATTTGGGAAATAAATTACTTTTATACCGACAACAAATATTTGGGAAAAAGTTATTATAAAAAAAATTTTTAATTTTTACAACAAATTTTAAAGTAAAGTTATATATACCGACAAAAAATATTTGGGAAATAAAATTACTATATATCAAACAAAATTTTAAAGTAAAAATTACTATATATAAAAAACAAATATTTTGGAAAAAGTTACTATATTACCCCAAAAAAAAATTTGAAAAAAATTCTATATATACCACAAAAATATTTTAAGAAAGTTATTATTAGCAAAAATTTTGAAAAAAAGTTACTATATATAAAAAACAAAAAATTTGAAGTAAAATTATATATAAAAAACAAATTTTGAAAAAATTCTATATATACAAAAAAAAATTTTGAAGTAAAAATTTCTATATACCGCAACAAATATTTGGAAGTAAAGTTATATATATAAGAAAAAATATTTGTTTTTAAAAAAAATATTTTTGGGAAAAACTATTTAAAAAAAATATTTAAGTAAAATTACTATATATACCGACAACAAAATTTTAAATAAAGTTACTATATATACCGACAACAAATATTTAAAAAGAAATATATATACCGAAAAAAATTTGAAAATAAAATTACTATATATACCGACAACAAATATTTTAAATAAATTTATATATAAAAACAAAATTTTAAAATTTAAATAAAAAAAAATTTAAAAATATAACGACAAAAAATTTGAATAAAATTCTTTTAAAAAAATAATAAAATTTATTAAAAAAAATATTTAAAATAATTCTATATATACGACAACAAATTTTAAAGTTTTAAAAAAACCCAAAATTATAAAAACAATCCCGAAAAAATGGGGAAATTTTGGGAATTGGGGGTTCTTATTACCCAAAAATTTTGGAAGTAAAGGGTTACTATATTCCCGCCCAAATTTTTGGGAAGTAAATTATTTTAATAGCAAAAAATTAAGTAAATTATTTTTTACAACAAAAATATTTGAAGTAAAAATTACATAATCGCCAAAAATATTTAAAAAAAATTTTTTAAAACCCCAACAAAAATTTAAAAAAATTTATATAAGAAAACAAAAAAGTAAAGTTTTTTTAAAAAAATTTATAAAAATTTTCCCAAACAAATTTTGGAAGAAAGTTTTCTATATATAAAAGACAACAAAAATTTGGAAGTAAAGACTATTTTACCCCAAAAAATATTTGAAGTAAAAATTTTTAAATAAAAAAAATATTTAAAAAAAAGTTACTTATAAAGAAAAAATATTTGGAAAATAAAAAAACTAATATCCACAAAAAAAGGAAGTAAATTCTATTTCCAAAAAATATTTAAATAAAGTTACTTTTTAATACAAAAAATATTTGAAAGAAGATGGAATAAATCTAACTAACTTGACTCAGATTCCTCAATACCTGGACTTATCAGTGAGATCAGCGGAAGTAAGACCTAGTGTTGGGTTAATAATCTATGGAATGAAAGAGTTAATCAAATTACAGAATGTGGACCCGACGCTTTAGGTGGTGCTACGGGCAATCGGAGAAACTGGGGAATGCACTCAGGTGGCTACAGCTGACTGTCCTCGTGAAGCAAAGTGTTTATGGGCGTCAAGGAGTAAACTTATTATAAAAAGGGGAGTATTATGTATAAAGAAAGCCAACGAAAAAGAAAAGGATGAAGTGAAAATTGTGTTACCTAGCTCTCTACAAAGGGAGGTCATGACAAGTCATACACGGGATTGACCATCAGGGTCGTGATAAAACCCTCGCATTATTGAAGACTCGATTCTTCTGGGTCACAATGACAGATGATGTTCCTAGGCAATTGGCTTCCTGTGAGATTTGTAATATGACTAAATCTCAACAAAAGATCACAATCGCTTACGGTCATATGGTGGCTAGCCGTCCATTGGAAATATTGGCCGTGGATTTTGTAGAATTTCACAAGGACTCACGTGATTTTAGACATGTTTTGGTAATGACAGATGTATTCACGAAATATGTGATGGCTATACCAACGGTGGACCAGACCGCAAAAACTGTGACCGATATAATACAGTCAAGATGGATACCTGATTTTGGCACCCCCTCCCATTAAATTACACTCCGATCAAGGAAAAGGGTTTGAATCGTCAGTAGTATATGAACTTTGCCAAAAATATGGGATAAAGAAATCAAGGACAACGACTTATAACTCGAGAGGGAATAGAATATGTGAACAATTTAATAGAACTTTGATAACCATGCTCCGCTCTCTTGGGGATTCGAAAAAAGCGAGTGGTTTATTCACATCTCTGACGTTGTCCTGGGGTATAATATTATTCCTCATACATCCACAGAGTGGTCACCTTATTATTTACTGTATGGTAGAGAACCAAAATAATTACCAATAAACTTCATAACAGAGGAATTGTTTGATACCGACTCACATGCTATAGATGATGTGGTCATGCACAAATCTAAATTGGCAGAGGCTCATAAGGATGCCAGTGTCAGACTACAACGCCTACAAAAAAAAAGATGATGCTAGACAAGGAAAAATATATATTATACCACTTGATAGCTTAGTGCGTAGAAGGATGGGACATAACACGGATATCAATAAATTAGAGAATCTATACTCCAATCAGGTATATCGGGTCGTGAAGATACCGGGCGATCAATCATCTCTATGATCATGTTACTATCAGAGCTATGATCATGTTACTACAATCATGTTACTATCAGAGCTATGATCATGTTACTACGATCATGTTACTATCAGAGCTATGATCATGTTACTACGATCATGTTACTATCAGAGCTATGATCATGTTACTATCAGAGCTATGATCATGTTACTATCAGAGCTATGATCATGTTACTACAATCATGTTACTATGTGATAGTCCCATTAACCGGTACAAGTATGTTCAGCTAGTAATTATCTCAGGTCGTCGCTACATTAAAAGATGTGAGTTTCCCGATCACTGAATACCATCACAGGGGGTAGGCATAATATGTGTTGCCCATGGGAGTCCCATGACATAACAACGCATCTCTCTGGTTTGTACCAAGTTTGTTGATGTTTACATTATTGCACTTGCCAAAACACGTTCAATGTTTGTGTTCGTCTCCTTTGTTCTCACTACGTCGCTAAGCAGTACTAACTAATCTACGTCAACTAGTTTCACTACGTCACCAAGCAGTACTAACTAATCTACTTCAACTAGTTTCACTACGTCGCCAAGCAGTACTAACTAATCTACGTCAACTAGTTTCACTACGTCAATGTTTCGTTCTAGTGTTGCTATCTGCTCGTAGTTGTAGCATTATGTGCAAACACTATGTTCTCTACCTATCTCATTTGCACTATACAATCTATCTATAAACTACCTGTCTAGTCTGTTAGCTACTACCTTGGAGTTGGGAAACGGTCGTACATGATCCTAGTACAGAAGGAAATAAAGAAGAGAATAACTTAATATAGTCCGTCGTCTGGCATCTGTACAAGAATGGACTTGATCTAATTGTAAAGACAATCTAAAGATCTACAGGATTAACTAACATCTACCTCACAACATAAACATGAAAGAACTTAGCTAACATCTATCTCACAACATAAACATGAAAGAGGTTAACTAACATCTATCTCACAACATAAACATGAAAGAACTTAGCTAACATCTATCTCACAACATAAACATGAAAGAACTTAGCTAACATCTATCTCACAACATAAACATAAACGAGCTTAACTAACATCTGTCTCACAACATAAACATAAAAAAGCTTAGCTAACATCTATCTCACAACATAAACATGAAAGAACTTAGCTAACATCTATCTCACAACATAAACATGAAAGAGGTTAACTAGCATCTATCTCACAACATAAACATGAAAGAACTTAGCTAACATCTATCTCACAACATAAACATGAAAGAACTTAGCTAACATCTATCTCACAACATAAACATAAAATAACTTAGCTAACATCTGTCTCACAACATAAACATAAAAGAGCTTAGCTAACATCTATCTCACAACATAAACATGAAAGAGCTTAACTAACATCTATCTCACAACATAAACATGAAAGAGCTTAACTAACATCTATCTCACAACATAAACATGAAAGAACTTAGCTAACATCTATCTCACAACATAAATATGAAAGAGCTTAACTAACATCTATCTCACAACATAAACATAAAAGAGCTTAACTAACATCTATCTCACAACATAAACATGACATAATAAAAAACATCTTCAATTAACAATTCAGTGAATAATTTGCTATTCAAAAGTTAGAGTTTGTATTATCTTACAACAGATATGAGTTCAACATAAAACTCATAGTCAAATATTCCAGAACATGTCAACTACTTCAACCTACACATATAACAACATAAATACAGGATGTTCAAGATAAAAGCAGCCTGTGAATGGAGCTAATCTGGCATATATGTATGAAAATGAGAAGGTTCAGTTATGACGTAGTATAGGTCAAGGTTGTGTGACAGTATGTAATTGTAGTGTGGGAAGGGGCGATGAACAAATGTGACGTAGGACGAGCTAGTCAGAACCGGTTTAAATAGTAAATAGATACCACTCACTGCGTAACTGGCAACTTTCGATTTGTCAATGGGTCTGTATTTATCTTGAACACCCTGTATAATCTCTTCAATTGCAATTATACACTTCTCCTCTACTGAGAACATGGACAAGTTAGATAATATGCAATTCAAACAACAATGTATATATATAATGAAAGTTCATTTCATTACCATAACGTTTACCAAAATTTATCAACTCTAGTTTGCCTCTGTCTGTTCCACTTTCATACTTTATGATTTCTTAGACAGGAAGGCAAAAATATCACTTCTTAGCAAATGTTTTTGGTATAAAACTACTGGTCTTATATTCTAAATCTTTTTTTTTCGTTGATTTGCATCGAAACAGTCTGGAGTCGTTACTAGAATAAGATTTGATGTTTGAATAATTGTTTTTCGACTTCTGGACAGTATAGATGTACGGTCTCTTGGTCAGATGGTACGATGAATCTGATCACTGTGCAAGGTGATCGCGTTGGAGTAGTTCCTGGTGACTTCTTTCTCGTAGATGAAGTTTCCTGATGTTCGGGTATAATGTTATTATTCAATGCAGCGTCCGCCTGCCCAGCGTGTTCGTAGCGTGTTGAACGACGGGTGGCAAGCCACCTGTGAGTTCGGTTCAATTCCGTGGGCTGGCAGAAAAGGCACAGGTTCTCCAGAATTACGTTGGTAGTGGCACCGAACCGATGGGCTACGATGTCCATGGCACCGAGCTGAAGAACTGAAAGCTCAAGTGCTTCTGGATCGGGGAAAAAAAATTCAATGCAACAAGTTTATAAATCGACAAAGTAAACAATCAGTTATCTGTAATTTATAGCAGTTACATTCTTGCGGTTAGGTCAGTGTCTGCTTTCTAGTCTAAAAGCTCAAAACGTCGAGAGGTAATAATGTAGTCCATTAACTGCTAAAATAATAGTTCGATTCTCTCATACGTTACTAACAACTGCTAAAATAATAGTCCGATTCTCTCATACGTTACTAAAAACTGCTAAAATAATAGTCCGATTATCTCATACGTTACTAACAACTGCTAAAATAATAGTCCGATTCTCTCATATGTTACTAACAACTGCTAAAATAATAGTTCGATTCTCTCATACGTTACTAACAACTGTTAAAATAATAGTTCGATTATCTCATACGTTACTAACAACTGCTAAAACAATAGTCCGATTCTCTCATACGTTACTAACAACTGCTAAAACAATAGTCCGATTCTCTCATACGTTACTAACAACTGCTAAAATAATAGTCCGATTCTCTCATACGTTACTAACAACTGCTAAAACAATAGTCCGATTATCTCATACGTTACTAACAACTGCTAAAACAATAGTTCGATTCTCTCATACATTACTAACAACTGCTAAAACAATAGTCCGATTCTCTCATACGTTACTAACAACTGCTAAAACAATAGTCCGATTCTCTCATACGTTACTAACAACTGCTAAAACAATAGTCCGATTCTCTCATACGTTACTAACAACTGCTAAAATAATAGTCCGATTCTCTCATACGTTACTAACAACTGCTAAAATAATAGTCCGATTCTCTCATACGTTACTAACAACTGCTAAAATAATAGTCCGATTCTCTCATACGTTACTAACAACTGCTAAAATAATAGTCCGACTCTCATACGTTACTAACAACTGCTAAAATAATAGTCCGATTCTCTCATACGTTACTAACAACTGCTAAAATAATAGTCCGATTCTCTCATACGTTACTAACAACTGCTAAAACAATAGTCCGATTCTCTCATACGTTACTAACAACTGCTAAAATAATAGTCCGATTCTCTCATACTTTACTAACAACTGCTAAAATAATAGTTCGATTCTCTCATACGTTACTAACAACTGCTAAAACAAAAATGAATTCACTATGTCTCCCAATCATTATTAACATCTACTAATAAATATACATGTTATATAATCAAAGTGAATATTTGATGTTATCAAGAATAAAATATTGTGTCATGTGATATTTATCTAGATAACAATTGTACTGAACCTTGGATTAGCGGTGGCACATCGTGCTACTACTTTGAAGTGAAGACAGATTCATGGGACAATGCACTGGTGAAATCATTTCTTAAAATATTAGCACTTCATTCACTAATACACGCATCAATTCTTCATTCACTAATACATGATTTCTTCATTTACTAATAGATCAACTTTTCATTTACTAATACATCAATTCTTCAGTCACTAATACATCAATTCTTAATTTACTAATACATCAATTCTTAATTTATTAATACATCAATTCTTAATTTACTAATACATCAACTCTTCATTTACTAATACATCAATTCATCATTCACTAATACATCAATTCTTAATTTACTAATACATCAATTCTTAATTTACTAATACATCAATTCTTAATTTACTAATACATCAATTCTTCATTCACTAATACATCAACTCTTCATTCACTAATACATCAACTCTTCATTCACTAATACATCAATTCTTCATTCACTAATACATCAATTCTTCATTCACTAATACATCAATTCTTCATTCACTAATACATCAATTCTACATTTACTAATACATCAATTCTTCATTCACTAATACATCAACTCTTCATTCACTAATACATCAATTCTTAATTTACTAATAACTTTGGTCGATATGGTCCTTAAAGCAAAGACTGCTTGATAGGACAAATGATAGAATAAATGGCGCCAATTTTAAAATGCAAACATGTCACCATGAACACAAAAGAGCAAAGTTCAACACAATCTTTCTCCCTACATTATGCTGACATTAAATGATAGGAGACAACTTGTCACAAAAGAGATGAAGTGTCTACGCAGAATGCTAGGAGTAACAAGAAGAGAATGGTTGAGAAATGAAGACACTAGGTAAAGAGTGGGTACAACATCAGTACTGAACTTCATGAAGAAACAACACAATAAATGGTTCGGCCACATAAGCAGATTACCAACAGACAAATTATCAAATAAGCAGATTATCAAAGAGCAATGATGCTCCCATGCAATGGGTACAAAGCAAAAGGCCAGCCACGCAAAAGGTGGACCTGAGAGATTACAGAGGCGACGAAAGACACTACTTATGAACCGCAAAAATGGCTCGTTCTAGAAATCTCCTCTTATCCTGACGCTGTGAGACAAACCAGGATTGGAGAAAATAAAATAAGAAAGAAGCATAGATTGCTATCTAACATTACACCCCAATAGCTAATAGATGCTTTTCAAGTGATTGTATGTATGACTATTCTGACGCTTGATGTTTCAGAATTTACAATGTCTTTATTTAAGAAGAACCACGACATCACAGCTTTAGTGTTGTTTAGCGTTGCACCAGAGACGGCGCACCAGAACGTGATGCGGCCAAGTTCCTCTTTTTTTCTTTTGTCCTTCTCTGCTGTTTTGCCGCTAGGCGTAGCAAGTTTAACTGATGATTGGTTTCCGAGATAATGCACGCTCGGTCGCTTGATATGGTGTGGTATTGTGGAGTTTTAAGATATCTGTAACTCAATCAACCCATCTTTTTCTTGGTCTGCCCTTCCTATTGATGATTGCATTTTCAGGTTGTACGCTCTTGCAACTGGTGTATTCGGGTTCATTCTGACCAAGTGGCCAAACCATTTTAGTCTCTGTTTTTCAATAAATCTAATAGCAGGTGTTGTTCCGATTGTTCTTCAAATTTCCTCATTTCTTATATGGTCTCTTCTTGTTTTATTTACTGCTTTCCTCAAGCATCTCATTTCGCATGTGGTAATTTTCCTTTCTTGTTCTTTTGTCAGTGCCAATGTTTGGCTCTGGTAGCACAGTGTTGGTAGAAAGATTGAATTTATAATCTGTCTTTTAGTCTCTACTGGAATAGCTGGGTGTTTCACTGGGCCAAGTTCCTACTGTAGCTTATTAGCAATTTCATCCCTGCTTCTTTCCTATCTATACACCATGATGTCGTCTACTAACGACAGTGGTCTTCCCTTACCATACATTGCTGTTTCGTAATCATTATGGTGAATACCTTGATTAGTAATGGAGAAAGTGAGGTCCTCTGTGGTAAGCTTTTATGAAATTGTTATCGGCAAAGAGAATCAATTACCACACCTGAATGTCACTATTCTCTTGAACCTGGCCCATGCAGCCTATCTTATAATTGATATAATTGATATAATTGAACATGACCCATGCAGTCCATCTTATAATTGATATAGTTGAACATGACCCATGTAGTCCATCTTATAATTGATATAGTTGAACATGACCCATGCAGTCCATCTTATAATTGATATAGTTGAACATGACCCATGCAGTCCATCTTATAATTGATATAGTTGAACATGACCCATGCAGTCCATCTTATAATTGATATAGTTGAACATGACCCATGCAGTCCATCTTATAATTGATATAGTTGAACATGACCCATGCAGTCCATCTTATAATTGATATAATTGATATAGTTGAACATGACCCATGCAGTCCATCTTATAATTGATATAATTGATATAGTTGAACATGACCCATGCAGTCCATCTTATAATTGATATAATTGATATAGTTGAACATGACCCATGCAGTCCATCTTATAATTGATATAGTTGAACATGACCCATGCAGTCCATCTTATAATTGATATAGTTGAACATGACCCATGCAGTCCATCTTATAATTGATATAATTGAACATGACCCATGCAGTCCATCTTATAATTGATATAATTGAACATGACCCATGTAGTCCATCTTATAATTGATATAATTGAACATGACCCATGCAGTCCATCTTATAATTGATATAGTTGAACATGACCCATGTAGTCCATCTTATAATTGATATAGTTGAACATGACCCATGTAGTCCATCTTATAATTGATATAATTGAACATGACCCATGAAGTCCATCTTATAATTGATATAGTTGAACATGACCCATGTAGTCCATCTTATAATTGATATAGTTGAACATGACCCATGCAGTCCATCTTATAATTGATATAGTTGAACATGACCCATGCAGTCCATCTTATAATTGATATAATTGATATAGTTGAACATGACCCATGCAGTCCATCTTATAATTGATATAGTTGAACATGACCCATGCAGTCCATCTTATAATTGATATAATTGATATAGTTGAACATGACCCATGCAGTCCATCTTATAATTGATATAGTTGAACATGACCCATGCAGTCCATCTTATAATTGATATAATTGAACATGACCCATGCAGTCCATCTTATAATTGATATAATTGAACATGACCCATGTAGTCCATCTTATAATTGATATAATTGAACATGACCCATGCAGTCCATCTTATAATTGATATAGTTGAACATGACCCATGCAGTCCATCTTATAATTGATATAATTGAACATGACCCATGTAGTCCATCTTATAATTGATATAGTTGAACATGACCCATGTAGTCCATCTTATAATTGATATAGTTGAACATGACCCATGTAGTCCATCTTATAATTGATATAGTTGAACATGACCCATGTAGTCCATCTTATAATTGATATAATTGAACATGACCCATGTAGTCCATCTTATAATTGATATAGTTGAACATGACCCATGCAGTCCATCTTATAATTGATATAGTTGAACATGACCCATGCAGTCCATCTTATAATTGATATAGTTGAACATGACCCATGCAGTCCATCTTATAATTGATATAGTTGAACATGACCCATGCAGTCCATCTTATAATTGATATAGTTGAACATGACCCATGCAGTCCATCTTATAATTGATATAGTTGAACATGACCCATGTAGTCCATCTTATAATTGATATAATTGAACATGACCCATGTAGTCCATCTTATAATTGATATAGTTGAACATGACCCATGCAGTCCATCTTATAATTGATATAATTGAACATGACCCATGTAGTCCATCTTATAATTGATATAGTTGAACATGACCCATGTAGTCCATCTTATAATTGATATAGTTGAACATGACCCATGTAGTCCATCTTATAATTGATATAATTGAACATGACCCATGTAGTCCATCTTATAATTGATATAGTTGAACATGACCCATGCAGTCCATCTTATAATTGATATAGTTGAACATGACCCATGCAGTCCATCTTATAATTGATATAGTTGAACATGACCCATGCAGTCCATCTTATGAAAACTATAATTGATATAAATGAACATGGTCCATGCAATCCATCTTATAATTGATATAATTGATATAATTGATTTTTATTAACTCTTTCACTCCGTATTTTGCTGTATCTTCGGATGCACTTATATTGTAATGTATACTGAATTATCCATTGTACTGGCTTTGCGTCACGCTAACAAATAACGTGAACCAGTATATCGGCTTCGAAGAGCGAAAGAGTTAATGTATCCATATTGAGTAGCGTGAACATGTGTATAAGGTACGTGATTCAAACATTGTTATAAACATCATCGAGATCAAGTACAACAACACATGCATCCAAACTAGAGAGCTACAAATCAAATAGGAATATATATAAAGTAAACAGATCAAAAGGAAGACCATACAAAAGATGAATTGAAGGTATAAAAAAACAGCCTAAGAGATGCATTCAAACTTATAAAGTGCATAAGGCAAGAAAAACAAACGATTCACTGAGGTACAATGAAGAAAATAAAGAAGAAGAATGATATCTCTCTCATCTAAAGATGTTATTATTAAACGAAGTTATCACTTTACTTCCTGGTAAGATCAACAATAGCATCACAAATAATGTGAAATAATTATTAAAATTATTAATAATGTAATCAGTCTCCATTGTGTTTCGCCATTCTACATATTTTTACTGCGATCTCCATCTATATTGAAATAATTACAAGAGTATCACAATCATGTTCATTTATTTTTGTTGAGTTTCTTCTTCGTTTTCCATGAATAATTTTTCTTGTTATTCCAATTTCCGTTATCAGAAGAGTTGCACGAGTAAAGGAGGGAATTTAGCAGAAATCGAAGATGAAGTAGAAGACGATATCGTTCACAAATTGTTTTCTTTAAAAAGTTAGTTTTTTTTTTTTTTAAACTTTTTTTTTTATTTTGTGAATAGATAAATGGAGATAAGTAAGTTAGAAAGGTGGGTAGATAATTATTGATGACGTTGTAGATTACAGATATACATCTAGATAAATAGATATATAGATGAATGCTAGATAGACTACAGACATATATATACAGAGCCGGATTAGCCTAGTAGCAGAAGTAGCAAATGCTACGGGCCCTGCGCTTCTGGGGGCCCCGCGCCTATGTGACAGAGATGAAAAGGAAAGAAAAAACCAAGATGTTATATCAAAAACACGCAAGCTATCTAATTTTTTTAATGTCGTGTGGATGGTTGAATCCAAAAATCGAAGCAGAAAATACATAAGTCGCGTCTCACTGTGTAGTAGATGAAGGCAGTGCTATAGAAGAATCATCATTAGCAATATTACCATTAAGATTCTTCACGATTTAGCCACACTTTCCACAAAACAAACTAAAGTCGAATGTACAGCAAGTCCTTCCAATTTAGCCATATCATCTTCAAACCAAAGAGAGGCAGAAAGTACAGCACATGCTTCCAATGTAGCAACATCTTCTACAAGCCAAAAACATAAAGAAAGTAAAATGTACTCCAATATTGGTATTGGTGAATTGTCAAGCAACTTCAATCGAGATTATTGGATTGCGAAAGGAAGTAGCGAAGTGCAACATATGAACAGTGGTTTCATGTCTTAAAAAAACATACGATAAAGACATCAATCTACGATTTTGTCGAAAGTCATTTTTCACATATACACATAAATCAACAAATAAAACACGTGAAAGATTGGTTGTGTTATTCAGAAACTAAAGGACAACTTTTCTATTTGCAAAGTTACTGATTCAGGCTGTTCGTCAAGGTTTACGAAAAAGGATTTGACGACTGGAAAACGCAATTAATTTGTTGAAAAGACGTAAGAAAGCACCTTTTCATAGACTAGCGATAATTTCGCTGTTAATTTGCAAAAAGTAGGATGCATGTGTCGATTCTCAACTTGTAAACCAAATTGAGACCGAACAAACATATTGGCGGACTCTTTTAGAGCGAATTACTTCAGTTATCCAATTTTAGCAGAGCGAGGTCTTGCATTTCGGGGTAAGGATGAAACTATTGGTTCACCTCATAACGAAAATTATTTAGGTTTGTTGGAATTAATAGCCAAATTTGACATTTTTCTGGCTCAGCATATATTATTAATGCAAACAAATGAAAGGGACATACATCATACTTATCACAAACCACATGTGAGGAATTTATCCATCGAAAGTCAGGTGTTTATTGTCATAATTGATAATGTACTATCTGCCTTACCTAAACGCATGGCAGAGTACCAAAGAGTAACTGGTGTATTTGGAATACTTTGGCAATTAAAATCTCTTACAGCAGAAGAGATCTTGAAAAGAATTCTAAATATTGTCAGCTCTTACCAAGAAGATTTAGAAGAAAGCATAATGGAAAATTCATTAGAGTCGTGTTTCCAAATGTAGAAATAGTCTTACGAATTTACTTGTCTTTAGTGA
This sequence comes from Arion vulgaris, assembly GCA_020796225.1. NCBI lineage: Eukaryota > Metazoa > Mollusca > Gastropoda > Stylommatophora > Arionidae > Arion > Arion vulgaris. The sequence goes on from CM036760.1 coordinate 22,245,995, forward strand.
TTACTAACTGCAGCGGAGAACGTTCTTTTTCAACATTAAAGCGTATAAAAGTGAGTTAAGGAACATAATGGGACAAGATCGTCTAAATAACCTCACCGTATGTCGTTGAACATTGAATTTAATCAAGACAAGTTTGTTTGTAAAATATGTTTTATTATTTATTATCATAAAAACCTAGGGCCCCGCGCTAAAATTTGCTACGGGCCCGCGCTAGCCTAATCCGGCACTGTATATATATATATATTTGACTTTCCACACAACTCTGTCATCAGCTAGTCCTTCCCATGTGCTGGGACCTATAGAAAAGTTTTTCATTGAGGCTTTGCAGACATCTTTATATCTGAGCGGTGGTCTGCACTGGTGCCTCTTCCCCTCCGAAAGTTCACAGAACAACATTTGTTTTGGTATGCGGCAAGTTTCATTCTTCTCACATGCCCCAACCATCTTAGTCATATAAATATACATATATATATATATATATAAAGATAGTCAGTTAATACGTATTTTTTATATAAGATAGATATATATTCGTCATGTCATCAATATTTGTCATGTCATCAATATTTGTCATGTCATCAATATTTGTCATGTCATCAATATTTGTTATGTCATCAATATTTGTCATGTCATCAATATTTGTCATGCCATCAATATTTGTTATTATGTCATCAATATTTGTTATTATGTCATCAATATTTGTCATGTCATCAATATTTACCATGTCATCAATATTTGTCATGTCATCAATATTTGTCATGTCATCAATATTTGTCATGTCATCAATATTTGTCATGTCATCAATATTTGTCATGCCATCAATATTTGTTATTATGTCATCAATATTTGTTATTATGTCATCAATATTTGTCATGTCATCAATATTTGTCATGTCATCAATATTTGTCATGTCATCAATATTTGTCATGTCATCAATAGTTGTCATGTCATCAATATTTGTCATGTCATCAATATTTGTTATGTCATTAATATTTGTTATGTCATCAATATATGTCATGTCATCACTATTTGTCATGTCATCAATATTTTTGTTGTCATTAATATGTATTTGCTATTCAACTTTTCTACCTAACGCTCCCGTCATGCCATCGATCAAACTAACTCATAAATATGGGTACCTGCAGATCAGACTGCGAAAAAATACTATTGATATTTGTATACGAGAGTCGAGCGTTTGTTGTTCTAGTGATGTCTCAAGTTGGTAGAACAATTGACCAGGTGACCACAGTTGGACCCTACCAAAAATATGAAAAATAGAGCCCGATATATGCTATCATGGCCAACTTCCGAATTGTTATCATTATGATTGGAAGATTTGTTTTTTGTGCAATAGAGGCTGAACTCTCAATTAAGCAGCTGATAGCAGATAACGCAAGTGAGGATGATGATGCGGTTGCTGTATATACCGATGTGCATCTTGGTGAGAAGTCAGCCTGTGGTCTCATAGCTAGTGCACGCGGTCGAGTCGATGGAAGGCGTTTCAGATCATACAATACAACTGCTTCCAGTACAAAGATGTAGATTAGATCGTTCCTGGTGTCCTACAATAGCTCTCTGTGACTTTGGTTAATCTGGTCATTGTTGTTGTATACAACTCTCAGTCGATACTTCGTAAGTGGTTTCCTTCAATAGCTCTCTGTGACTTAGTTTAATGTGGTCATTGTTGTTGTATGCAACTCTCAGTCGATACTTCGGAAGGTCGCTAGTGGATTGCTGCGGTATGGGTGGACGTGGTATCTACCTAGGCTTCCAACCTTCAGAGGTTCACGTGCACTTACATTCCTGGACATGTGGATGTTTGCGGAAGTGAGAAAGCCGACATGCTTGCGGTAACATCATCGATGGTTGAGGAATTGAAGATGTATAGGGTGGAACGTACTTTGGTTGACCTGGCGACCGTCTGTTAAACTAAAATAATAAATTTGATGTTAAAGTCTAACCAGAAATGTAATAAGCTTATAATTACGCGCTGTACAAGCAGAGCTGTATGCCCGAGTGACAAAGTGAAGAGTATGTGAACCAACGTGTCCTGCCTTAATCAATGTGTACACGCTGTACAAGCAGAGCTGCATGCCTGAGGAACAAAGTGAGTAGTGTGTGAACCAACATGTCCCGGCATTCATCAATGTGTACACGCTGTACAAGCAGAGATGTATATTTGAGGGAGAAAGTGAGGAGTATGTGTAACCAACGTGTCCCAACACACATCAATGTGTACACGCTGTACAAGCAGAGATGTATACTTGAGGGACAAAGTGAAGAGTATGTGAACCAACGTGTCCCAACACACATCAATGTGTACACGCTGTACAAGCAGAGATGTATACTTGAGGGACAAAGTGAAGAGTATGTGTAACCAACGTGTCCTGACACATCAATGTGTACACGCTTCAATATCTACAGGAGAAGCTGAGCATATGTATGTCTGCTCGCAGGTACCATGACGTCAGTTTACTAACCAATAACTGTCTCTTCACATTATCTCATATTTCTCTGTTCTTTTCTTCTTATCCCTTTCTATTTCTCTTCTGATAGAATTATCTATCTCTCTTCTGATAGATTTATATATCTCTCTTCTGATAGATTTATATATCTCTCTCCTGATAGATTTATCTATTGTAATATTTATGACAGTCTATCTCTCTTCTGATAGAATTATATATCTCTTCTTATAGATTTATATATATATCTCCTAATATAATTATATATCTCTTTCTGATAGATTTATATCTTCTCTTCTGATAGATTTATCTATTGTAATATTTCTGACATTCTATCTCTTTTCTGATAGAATTATATATCTCTCTTCTAATTGAATTGTCCATTGTTATATATATATGACATTATATCTCTATTCTGATAGATTTATCTATTGTAATATTTCGAACATTCTATCTCTTTTCTGATAGATGCATCTATTGTAATATTTATGTCATTGTATCTCTCATCTGATAGATTTATCTATTGTAATACATCTGACATTCTATTTCTCTTTAGATAGATTTATCTATTGTAATAGTTCTGACATTATATCTATTTTCTGATAGATGCATCTATTGTAATATTTCTGACATTGTATCTCTCATCTGATAGATTTATCTATTGTAATATTTCTGACATTCTATTTCTCTTTAGATAGATTTATCTATTGTAATATTTCTGACATTATATCTCTCTTCAGATAGATTTATCTATTGTAATATATCTGACATTCTATCTCTCTGACAATTGTTTCCTCATCTCTATCTCCCAACAATTATATCTAATTTCATGATCTCCACTTTCTTCTATTCTGATTTCTTTTCTAATTTCTTCCTGACACTTTCAATTTGAACCACCTGTTTTCTCTCCTGACTTTATCCCAGTATTCCTGAGTTCCTCTCTCCCCATTCATGACCTCCTTTTTCTCTCCCAACCAGACATTCTCTCATAATGCACTTTCTTATCACTTCTGTTCTACTCATTCTATCATTCTACATTTCTCATATCAATAACTCATTTATATCTCTTGTTATCTCATAGTTTTCCTCGTTCAATTTGTTCTAATTCATATGTTCAGCTATCTCTCTTTTTATTATATCCTCTCGTGACCTCTTTGACCTCTTTGACCTCTTGTTTTCTCAAAATTGTCATTTACTGATCACGTCTTTCTCCTGATCTTGTCTCCAATACTAATCGTGTTCTCCTCTATTGATATTCTCTCTCTCTCTCTCCCTCTCTCTCTCTCTTCTATTTGTTTTGATACATATTTTGTCCTGCTGGTATGTCTCTCTTGTCATCTTTTCTTCTACCCCACACCTTCTCTGCTCACTTATGTCTACAGTTATATTGTTCATGCCAAACAAACATAACTAGAGGATTCATGTTCTCTCTCTCTTTACCTGACATAGAACACATATTCATGTTCTCTCCTTACCTGACATAGAACACATATTCATGTTCTCTCTCTTACCTGACATAGAACACATATTCATGTTTTCTCTTTACCTGACATAGAACACATATTCATGTTCTCTCTCTTTACCTGATATAGAACATATATTCATGTTCTCTCTCTTTACCTGACATAGAACACATATTCATGTTCTCTCTCTTTACCTGACATAGAACACATATTAATGCTCTCTCTCTTTATCTGACATAGAACATATATTCATGTTCTCTCTCTTTACCTGACATAGATCACATATTAATGTTCTCTCTCTCTTTACCTGACATAGAACACATATCCATGTTCTTTCTTTATCTGACATAGAACATATATTCATGTTCTCTCTCTCTTTACTTGACATAGAACACATATTCATACTCTCTCTCTCTCTTTACCATGTAGCAGTCTAGGGTGTTATCATTGGCAAACTACTCCTCGGATAGTTAGAAGAACAGAAGAACAAGACAAGAATGCGAAGAAACAACACTCGTACAATATAGTCTGACGCTAAGTCTCAAACAAGACAAGCGACTAACATTAATCATACACAAGGCCGTCTCTCAACGTACACGAATTTTATTGTAACAAAATTAAGGAAAATTTCACATACAGACTCTCTGGACTGATATGATTCCAAGAAGCACACAAGTATCGTTCTCGAAAGTTTGATAAAATTAGAGTAACTCAATGGCTAGTGAATATCAAAAACAAACAAAGAAAGAAATTGGAGGAATTCTACCTCCAAATTGAATTCTTACAATTTCTAGCAACTAACTTACAATAATTACTATACCCGCACACTTTTAATATGTCATCAGTTTTAATTTGATTAGATAACACATGATTTTCATATGTCATCAGTTTTAATTTGATTAGATATAACACATGATTTTCATATGTCATCAGTTTTAATTTGATTAGATATAACACATGATTTTCATATGTCATCAGTCTTAATTTGATTAGATAACACATGATTTTCATATGTCATCAGTCTTAATTTGATTAGATAACACATGATTTTCATATGTCATCAGTTTTAATTTGATTAGATAACACATGATTTTCACAAGAGCTTATTACCTAGACGTGTCTTCATGACGGTGTGCTTCTCTCTGTAAGAGGTCGGATGATTAGGGGCCACGGCTTGGTCGTACACACTACTATCACAACGTATAAATCAATTACTCCACTAGTTCAGCAACTCAAGTTATTAACGCAATGTTCAAGAATCCTCCGTGTGGTACACACTACTATAACACCGTCTAAATCAATTACTCCACTAGTTTAGATTCTCAAATTATTAACGCAATGTTCAAGAATCCTCGGTTGTGGGTACACACTACTATCACAACGTATAAATCAGTTACACAGTCGAAAAAACGGCCCTGTCTCTTTCGTATCTTTTTCTCATCTCCCTCATATAGTCTCTACATCTTTAACACAGAAAAAACGGTCCTCTCTCTTGGTATTTTCTCTTGATTGCCCTTCTCTCTGTAAATCTGATCTGTGTAATACCTAAAACTACTCAGCAGCCCCTACTCTGTGCTCGAGATACTTGTCTTAACCGGGCGACGTCTAATTCCACAGGATAAATCACTCACTTGAATATGAGTACTCTACCAGTCAGTAGTAGTATGTCAGTAGTAGTATGTCAGTAGTAGTATGTCTGTAGTAGTATGTCTGTAGTAGTATGTCTGTAGTAGTATGTCTGTAGTAGTATGTCAGTAGTAGTATGTCTGTAGTAGTATGTCAGTAGTAGTATGTCAGTAGTAGTATGTCAGTAGTAGTATGTCTGTAGTAGTATGTCTGTAGTAGTATGTCTGTAGTAGTATGTCAGTAGTAGTATGTCTGTAGTAGTATGTCAGTAGTGGGATGTCAGTAGTAGTATGTCAGTAGTAGTATGTCAGTAGTAGTATGTCTGGTAAACAAGTAGTTTATTTGTTAACTAAATTGGCCAAGGACACCGAAGAATGTAAGTCGGTTGACCTCTGACCATATTCCCTAAATAACAGTACAACTCTGTTACAACCTGACATAGATCTCATATTCATGTTCTCTCTCTTTACCTGACATATAACACATATGCATGTTCTCTCTTTACCTGACATAGAACACATATTCATATTCTCTCTCTTTACCTGACATAGAATACCAAGTCTGGCTTGGAGGTACAGACAAGGATGTAGAGGGTCAGTGGCATTGGATATCTGGCAAAGCTATTTCAAAGGAACGTCGATGGGGACCAGGTCAACCAGACAATTGGCACAATGGTAAATATATTCTGATATGATATCATTGATGTTTATATAGACTGAGAGACAAATATATATATAGACTGAGAGACAAATAGATATATAGACTGAGAGACAAATAGATATATAGACTGAGGGACAAATAGATATATAGACTGAGGGACAAATAGATATATAGACTGAGGGACAAATAGATATATAGACTGATGGACAAATAGATATATAGACTGATGTACAAATAGATATATAGACTGATGGACAAATAGATATATAGACTGATGGACAAATAGATATATAGACTGATGGACAAATATATATATATAGACTGATGGACAAATAGATATATAGACTGATGGACAAATATATATATAGACTGATGGACAAATAGATATATAGACTGAGGGACAAATAGATATATAGACTGAGGGACAAATAGATATATCGACTGAGGACAAATATAATATAGACTGAGGGACAAATAGATATATAGACTGAGGGGCAAGTAGAGATATAGACTGAGGGACAAATAGATATATAGACTGATGGACAAATATATATATATACTGAGTGACAAATATATATATAGACTGAGGGACAAATAGATATATAGACTGAGGGACAAATAGATATATAGACTGAGGGACAAATAGATATATAGACTGAGGGACAAATATATATATATATAGACTGAGGGACAAATAGATATATAGACTGAGGGGCAAGTAGAGATATAGACTGAGGGACAAATAGATATATAGACTGATGGACAAATAGATATATATACAGGGGAGAAATCGATATATTGTCAGATATAATGATATTCAATTAAACAGATAGATAGACAGACAGACAGACAGACGGACGGACGGACGGACGAACGGAAGGGCGGGCGGACGGGCGGACGAACGGATGGACTAACGGACTGACAGCGGACGGACAGACGGACAGACGAACAGACAGATGGACAGACGAACAGACGGACGGACAGACAGGGAGGGAGGGAGGGAGGGAGGGAGGGACGGATTGATGGATGGGTGGATGGATATATAGATGAATGGATGAATGGATAAATGGATGAATGGATAGATTGTGTTTGGTGCTGGTGTTATCTATTTGAAAAACAAACATCTTGTTATATCTTTATCTACAGATGAGCACTGTTTAATTCGAACACCTAATAAAGAATTTAATGACCACAGATGTGCAGATAATTACAGATCTCTGTGTGAGATAAAGTAAGCCCGTTATTGTGTTTGTCGTTTAACAATGAGTTTCATGGTTTATGTACTTGACAACTGTCAAGTCTGTGTATGTGTGTTTGCTTGTGTATACGTGTGTGTGTGTGTTATGGTATAAGATATGGAAGTCAAAAGAGATCAAAACTAACGCAAACTGAGAATTTGTTAATAAAATGTGAGTGCTGTTCTATGGCTCGAAAACATGGAAGACAACAAAAGAAACCACCAGAAAACTACAGACCTTCATAAATTGATGTTTACATAGAATAGAGGGACTAAGATGGTATTATAAGATTACGAACGGGGAACTTGTAGAAAGAACTAAACATATACCAGTGGAGAATAAGCTAGGGAAGAGAAATTGGCGATGGATAGGACATACACTGCGAAATCCGAGCGGAAGCATTGCAAGACAGGCAGTATTTTGGAACCCGCAGTAAAAGAGGAGTAAGGAAAGGTCTAGACAGACCTGGAGAAGAGAGCTGTAGGCTGGTATTAAGGTTTCTGATCTGAAAATTGGAAACTAACATTCAAATTGCAAAGTCTCAGCTCTGAGAATAGATAGGCACTACACATTTTGCATGCTGATTTTGTACATGCTGATTTTGTACATATATATCTAACAAATTTTACATGCTGATTTTGTACATATATATCTAACAAATTTTACATGCTGATTTTGTACATATATATCTAACAAATTTTACATGCTGATTTTGTACATATATATCGAAATAATTACACACATAATTTTTAGAAATAACGTATAATTTATATTTTAGAGCAACCAAAAGCTTTTAATGACCTAATGTTGGTGCGTGTTTACCCACAAATTTATTTTAAAAAGTAATTTTTAATATATCCTTAAAGCCTGTGTAATATTTTAGATATTACAATTGCTCACCTTAGAGTGAAAACAGAATTCATTCATATTCATTAGATTAAAAGCCCTAGGGATTTGAAATTGTGTGCTTGTCGGCCATTTTATATAGTTTCCTTGGCAACACTTTGGCATATTTTTGTAAACTAACTGTTTTCTTGTCTTCCAAGTTGTAATCTCTCAAAATTGTTATACAATTTCTACATTAATATGAAAACAGCGAAAACAATTTCCAGACCAGAAACCACCCAGAAGGATAGGTAAAACATGGAACGAATTGGAAGAGATGGCAGGAGAGAAGAATAGCTGGAAGAAGTTTGTTGAAGACCTATGCTCCGTTAGGAGTTGAGAAGTGAAGAAGAAAGAAGAATCAAGCAATTTGTAACTTCTAAATATTTCGATGTTTTGAAGACACAAATTAAAAAATTAAAAAATACGAGAAAATTATGCAGAACTGATCTAGTTAAGTAGCCCACAAAGAATTAACACTTATAGTCATAGCTAGGGACACTGTAGAAACGGTAAGCAGGCTTTCACGCAAAAATCAGTCAAAAGCTCCATATCAGGCTCTCTAACCATGCATTAATTCATAACGACGAACACAGAAAAATAAGAACAAAAAAGCATGCTTTAATCAAATAGATTAGACATCTTAAACATAAATAATTTATTTCTTGTTAATTATTTATGAAATTATATGTGTTGCATTAGTTAACATATATTATATGCATTTAAACGCATAACTAACACAAAAACGGACAGCTCATGAGTCATGTAATTTCGCATGTTTAAATGAGATATTCTTAATAGTAGAACGTATAAGAGTTAATATCACAACAATCATCATCATCATCATCAGGTGCCGTCTCCACATCGAAGGTTGGCTGCAATGAATCTCAGCATCCTCTGTCTTTCGCCTTGGTGTTGCACACTGCCAGACTGTAACCTGTCCATTTCTTAAAGTTTCCTCCACTTATCTCTCGGTCTTCCTCTTGCTCTTCTCCCTCAACTTTCCCCTCTAGTAAATGTTTTATCATGGTGTCATGCCTTTTTATGTGCCCAAAAAACTTTACTTGTCTGAATTTTATTTCTCTTAATAATTGTTTCTTCATGCCTAGTTTTCCTAAAACTTGTTTATTTGTCTGTTTTCTGTCCATGAAACTCTGTTATTCTTCTATATATCCACATCTCAAATGCATCAATTCTGTCTTCTAACTGCTTGTTCATTGTCCATGTTTCGAGCCATACATTAATATAGGATATATATAGCATTTGATCATTCTAATTTTTAGCCTGTTTGTGATTTGTTTGGATGTCAGTAACTTTCTCATACTATTGAAATTATCCTTGGCCATTCCTATTCTCTTTTAATTTCAGTTATACATCTGCCATCATCTGTTATCATCTGACCGAGATAGGAGTAGCTTTTACTTGATGTAGTAATTCTCCATGTATTTTTATATTCATTTTAGGTTTTTCCATTTCCTTGTTGATTACCATAGTTTTGTTTTCTGTATGTTAATGTCTAATCCATATTCCTTGCTAGTTCTGTCCAATTGGTCCACTAATTCTTGTAGATCTTGTTCATTTTCTGCTACCAATACTGTGTCATCTGCATATCTTAAGTTATTTATTATTTTTCCATTGATCTTGAGTCCTGGCATTCCTCTAGTTGTTTGAAGATTTTCTCTGTGTAGATGTTAAATAGGCTTGGTGACAGTATGCATCCTTGTCTCACTCCTCTCTTTATGTCTATGTATGAAGAGTAGCTATTTTCATATTTTATTATTGCTGTCTGTTCCCAGTATATGTTACTTATTAGTCTGATATCATCCCCATCTAGGCCTATTTCTTGTAGACATATGATTAGCTTTTCATGTTGGACTCTGTCAAAAGCTTTGCTATAATCGATGAAACACAAGTAGATACTTTTTGCACTTCTATATACTTGTCAGCGAGTAGTCTTATACAAAGTATTGCCTCTCTTGTTCCTCTGTTCTTTCTAAAGCCAAACTGTTCTTCTCCTACTTCTATGTCTATCTTGTTTTTAATTCTTTCATGTATGATCTTGAGTAGTATTTTTGTTATGTGGCTCATCAGGCTAATTGTCCTATAGTCTGTGCACTCCTGTGCTTTGGGCTTTTGGGTAGTGGTATGAATACTGATGTCTTCAAGTCTCTTGGTATATATCCTGTGTTATATATATCATTGCACAAATCTGTAATGGTTGAAATACCAAAATCCTCTAAGGAGGTTAACATTTCCACAGTAATATTGTCCAATCCTGCAGCCTTTCCTCGCTTCATTGTTTCGATTGCTCTTACAACTTCAGATTTTAATATTCTTGGACCGTCATTGCACTTTATACTGTGTTTACTGCTTCTTTGATCACAACAATAAGAGGATAATATAAAACAAAAAAGATATGGTATGATCGCATTGTTATCTTATGTCCTAAACGTTCGTAGTTTGCTTAAATTTGAACAACAATTGAACTTATTTTGTCAAATTATCGACTGTCACCTTTGTCTTACAGGTCACAGACTACACCCCAACCGCTAGAGGAAGAGAAACAAAGGTAGGAGGGATCCCTGTAATTATAACATTACTTTTGCATATATGCGTGTGTCAGTATGTGTGTTTGTGCATGCGTCTGTGTGTGTGTGTGTTTATTAATGTGGGCGTAATTTGTCCTAAATAAAACATAAACAGTTCTTGTTGATCTCTATTGTAGCCATTTACATCTCTAGTGTTTCTACTCACACACTGAAGATAATATCAGTATGGTGTAGATATTGATGTACATCTCTAGTGTTTCTATCTCACACAATGAAGATAATATCAGTATGGTTAAGATATTGATGTACATCTCTAGTGTTTCTATCTCACACACTGAAGATAATATCAGTATGGTGTAGATATTGATGTACATCTCTAGTGTTTCTATCTCACACAATGAAGATAATATCAGTATGGTTAAGATATTGATGTACATCTCTAGTGTTTCTATCTCACACAATGAAGATAATATCAGTATGGTTAAGATATTGATGTACATCTCTAGTGTTTCTATCTAACACAATGAAGATAATATCAGTATGGTTAAGATATTGATGTACATCTCTAGTGTTTCTATCTCACACAATGAAGATAATATCAGTATGGTTAAGATATTGATGTACATCTCTAGTGTTTCTATCTCATACAATGAAGATAGTATCAGTATGGTTAAGATATTGATGTACATCTCTAGTGTTTCTATCTCACACAATGAAGATAATATCAGTATGGTTAAGATATTGATGTACATCTCGAGTGTTTCTATCTCACACAATGAAGATAGTATCAGTATGGTTAAGATATTGATGTACATCTCTAGTGTTTCTATCTCACACAATGAAGATAATATCAGTATGGTTAAGATATTGATGTACATCTCTAGTGTTTCTATCTCACACAATGAAGATAGTATCAGTATGGTTAAGATATTGATGTACATCTCTAGTGTTTCTATCTCACACAATGAAGATAATATCAGTATGGTTAAGATATTGATGTATATCTCTAGTGTTTCTATCTCACACAATGAAGATAATATCAGTATGGTTAAGATATTGATGTATATCTCTAGTGTTTCTATCTCACACAATGAAGATAGTATCAGTATGGTTAAGATATTGATGTACATCTCTAGTGTTTCTATCTCACACAATGAAGATAATATTAGTATGGTTAAGATATTGATGTATATCTCTAGTTATTCTATCTAACACTATGAAGAAAGTAATAGTATGATCAAGATATTGATGTACATCTCTAGTTATTCTATCTAACACAATGAAGATAGTAATAGTATGATCAAGATATTGATGTACATCTCTAGTGTTTCTATCTCACACAATGAAGATAATATCAGTATGGTTAAGATATTGATGTATATCTCTAGTGTTTCTATCTCACACAATGAAGATAATATCAGTATGGTTAAGATATTGAAAATACCAAAGAGAAAACAGAGGAAACTTTGAGAACATTGATAGAGCGATGCATAGATTAAGATCACAAAAGACAAGATAAATAATATAATTAAATAATGGCACAGCATAGATATCATATTGGAATGAGAAATTATCTCAACATAGATTTCATATCGGGATGAGAAAATATCTCAACATAGATATCATATTGAAATGAGAAAATATCTCAACATAGATATCATATTGGAATGAGAAATTATCTCAACATAGATATCATTTTGGGAATAAAAAATTATCTCAACATAGATATCATATTGGAATGAGAAATTATCTCAACATAGATATCATATTGGAATGAAAACATGGGATATAAATTTTCAAGTATATTACTGTCTTTGTCTTGTCCGCTTATTTCTCGACATCTACTTCTAGTATGTTGTTCAGTAGAGTGTCATAATTGTTTATACGTATACCATATTTGATTTAAATCTGTTTCCTTCAGTTTTTTATTTGAGAAAGTACAACCATTTCTTGTATTAATACACATTTTCTTCTTCGAACGTTCCATATCGATCACCTGTCAACCACTCTGTGTAACTTGTATGTCATCTTAGCCTAAGAGCGATTGTTCGTTGTGCCAGTTATGCGACTGAAGTAGGCCAGCACATTCGATTTCTGCGCTGCTTTTTATTTACTAGGTAGCATCCCTAATGCTTACATTTATCGCCTTTTAAAACATGCATTGTAGGTTTCGGTGGTACTATTCTTTGCTTCCCTTGCCGGCCCCAGCACCACACGGACGATACACATCTGAAAGTCTGACATTGTCTCAGTTCTGACAATCTGTCATATAATCAAATTAGATATGATATCACTCTACAGTACAACTGTTCAGAAGTGCTACTATAATGTTTGGTTTTTATGTTTCTAAAATCACATCATTAAATAATTGTTTACAAATGACTTTTCATTGGACAATATATATGGCCTTTTTCGTCTTTACAGACGGTCAGTTGGCAAGTGTTTTACTGTGACAACTTATGAGTTTTCGCTTTTCTCTCTTGTCTTTCAGCTCATACATAAGTCTCTTTTTAAAAAAAAGTCTGCACCATTTCGCAATTTGGCTTGCCCACAACTCTGTCATCAGCTAGTTTTCCCATGTGCTGGGACCTATAGAAAAGATTTTCATTTAGGCTTCGCAGACATCTTTATATCTGAGCAGTGGTCTGCCCTGGTACCTCTTCCTCCAAAACTTCACAGAACAACATTTGTTTTGGTTTGCGATAAGTTTCCATTCTTCTCACAAGCCCCAACCATTTTAGTCGTCTACTGCTGAGCATAGCCAATATGGAAGGCAAGTTTGCACAATACTTCCTGAAGTTATCGGTAGTTTGCGTGGAGATAACAAATCAATTGTTTAAATTTATATCCTACTGTTACTACACTACATTGAAAGAATGGTTTAATGACATAAATATTTGTAGAATCAAGGCGCAATAGAAAGTCATCATTATCATCAGGTGTCGTGCCGAGAGGCATAGGCTATCATAGAAATTGCAAGGAAGCTAAACTACTTTCACACAGTCTGCCTTAGAAAAATAATGAACATCAAATGGCAGGATATGATCCCAGATACAGAGGTCCTGAAAAGAGCTTCTCTCCACAGCGTCTATACAATCTTGATGCAGTCCCAGTCAAGATGGGCAGTACATGCGGCTCGAATGCCATTTTGCAGAATACCCAAACGACTCTTTTATGGTGAGCTGCATGGCGGTAAACGCTCACAGGGGGCCAGAAAAAGCGATTCAAAGATACACTCAAGAACTCAATGAAATCTTTGGCAAAGATGTCAACAACTGGGAGAATGTTGCTCAAGACAGATCAGCCTGGCGGACACTTCTTCGACATGGGTCCTCGGCCTGCGAGGCAGGTAGAACAGCATGGATGGAACAAAAACGTAAAAATAGAAAGGCAGTAAAACTTTCCACAAGTGCAAGTATACCTTGCCCACACTGTACAAGAACATTTCAAGCCCGTATCGGGCTCACTAGTCATCTACGCACACACAGACAAACATAACACAACTACATTCCCTTGGATGCAAATTTGGATGTTCTGTTGTAGAAGACTCTGTATACTGTGGAGTTTGGGATGCATTCTTATTAAGTGGCCAAACCACTTCATTCTTTGTTTATCTATGTAATTCAAGCACGGTTTTGTGCCAACTTTCTTTCTTATGCTGATGTTGGTGATTCTGTCTTCTCTTGTGTTATTGGTAACTTTTCGCAGGCAACGCATTTCACATGTAGTTATTTTTGTGACTGCGCTTTGCTCAATGTCCATGTTTGGCTCTGGTAACACAAAGTAGGTATAAAAATGCTGTTGATCATCTGTTCCCCTGTGAAATTTTTGGGTGCCTTAACAATGGGGCTAGCTGGTAGGTTACAGCATTTGTTTTTGTCTCTAGCTTCTATCTCGCTATCCAGTTTTCCGTCTTCTGTGAATATGCTTCCTAAGTATTTGAATTCTTTCACTTGGTTTATTTTAGTGCCATTGATATGGATGTCTAGATTATTATGTTTTCTTCCATATTCATTATTTCTGTTTTAGTGTTGTTGATTTTCATGTCATGTTTTACACAATTTTTGTTCAAGGTGTCAATATGATATTGTAGATCTTGTTCATTTTGATGTATCAGGCACTGATCATCTGCAAACAGCAGTTCATTTATTTCATCATTATCTGAATTTGACTCTTGAGTTATTTTATCCATATATGCAATAAAGAGTAGTGGTGAGAGGACACAACCTTGTCTAACACCTGATGTAATGGAGAACCAGTCGGTCATTCCTTCTGTTGTTCTTACTGTACTTTGGCTTTCTTGATATAAGGCCATGATATTACCAATTGTCCCTGGACGCCATATTCTTCAAGGATCGTCCATAGTTTGCACCTGTTTACTCTATTAAATGCCTTTTCTTGGTCTATAAATATAAGCTGTTTACTTTGATTGTATTCAATTGTTTGTTCGCAGATCTGTCTTAGTGTAAATATTGCGTCTGTGCAGCTCTTACCTCTTCTAAACCCAAACTGGCTATTGCTTAACTGGGGCTCTAATATATGTCTTGCTTTTCGCTCCAATATTTTTGCAAACATTTTTCCTATATGGCTCAAAAGAGAGATACCCTTGTATGTTTCACTCTCTTTTGTCTCCTTTGTTCTTCCATATTGGGACTATAATAGCTCTCTGCCAGTCATCTGGAGCCTCTTGTGTCTCCCAGGCTATGTTAAAATTTGGTCAGCCATGTTTTTGCTGTTGTCTTACACAAGTAACATTTCTGTTGTTATGCCATGAGGACACTAAAATCGATGTTGAATCGATCAAGCGATTTAAGCAGTTTGGAGTTACCTGTTGTTCAAGTCGAACTGGGTGCCTGAGAGGCAGAGTGAGAGGTGTGTTTAATCAGCGAGCCACAGGATCCATCAGTATGCATACTCTTCAATATCTGTTCTGGGAGACTGAGCACCTATAGGTCTGCCCTGAGTGCAATGACGTCAGTTTAGTAACCAATAACCAATGTTGATATCTTTATGTTCTCTGCTTATAGTCATGACTTCTGTCTTTTAATGTTGATCTTCATGTTGTATTTGAGGCAGCTATTATTGAGTAAGTTTATGTGTTCTTGAAGCCGTTCAATATTATTATGGAATAAACACTGGCGTCAGCAAAGAGCAGTTCATTTTGTTGGTCTGCGTTGAGTGATGTTTCATCTATTTTGGTGATACTATCCATGTATATAATAAAGAGGACAGGTGATAAAACACATCCTTGCCGTACTCCTGATGTTACTGGAAACCAATTTGTGTGTCCGGCGCTTGTTCGTATGGCAAATATTTAAATGTTTAATGATTTGAATATTTTTATAATTAAGGCTCATTAGAAACGCATCATTATCAGCAGGTGCCGTGCCGGCTTGCGTAGGTTGGTCGACAGAAAACAAAACTAAAACATCTTCAAATTGAATCATGTCTTCCTAGATAATCTAAATTTTATTCAAATCTGTTACTGTACTACGTTTTTTTCTACATTGAAGAAGGTTTATGATATTATTCTTATCTTATTTCCTATGCGGTCGTAGTCCGCTTAAGCTCGCAAAACAATTGAATTATTTTGTCAAATTCTCGACTCTCATCTTTGTCTTACAGTTCAACGACAACGCCCCAACCGATAGAGGAAGAAAAACAAAGGTAGGAGGGATTCCTTTAATTATAGCAATACTGTTTCATATGTACCGGTGTAAATTTGTGTGTGTTCATGTACGTGAGTATGTGTGTGTGCTTATTTGTGTGCATAATATTTAATAAAAAACAAATATGCAGTTCTTGTTGATCTCTATTGTACTCATGTACATCTCTAGTTACTCTATCTAACACAATGAAGAAAGTTATAGTATGATCAAGATATTGATGTACATCTCTAGTTATTCTATCTAACAATATGAAGAAAGTAATAGTATAATCAATATATTGATGTACATCTCTAGTTATTTTATCTAACACAATGAAGAAAGTAATAGTATGATCAATATATTGATGTACATTTCTAGTTATTCTATCTAACACAATGAAGAAAGTAATAGTATGATCAAGATATTGATGTTCATCTCTAGTTATTCTATCTAACACAATGAAGAAAGTAATAGTATGATCAAGATATTAATGTACATCTCTAGTTATTCTATCTAACACGTTGAAGAAAGTAATATTATGATCAAGATATTGATGTACATCTCTAGTTATTCTATCTAACACAATGAAGAAAGTAATAATATGATCAAGATATTGATGTACATTTCTAGTTATTCTATCTAACACAATGAAGAAAGTAATAATATGATCAAGATATTGATGTACATTTCTAGTTATTCTATCTAACACAATGAAGAAAGTAATAGTATGATCAAGATATTGATGTACATTTCTAGTTATTCTATCTAACACAATGAAGAAAGTAATAGTATGATCAAGATATTAATGTACATCTCTAGTTATTCTATCTAATACAATGAAGAAAGTAATAGTATGATCAAGATATTGATGTACATCTCTAGTTATTCTATCTAATACAATGAAGAAAGTAATAGTATGATCAAGATATTGATGTACATCTGTAGTTATTCTATCTAACACAATGAAGAAAGTAATAGTATGATCAAGATATTGATGTACATCTCTAGTTATTCTATCTAACACAATGAAGAAAGTAATAGTATGATCAAGATATTGATGTACATCTCTAGTTATTCTATCTAACACAATGAAGAAAGTAATAGTATAATCAAGATATTGATGTACATCTCTAGTTATTCTATCTAACACAATGAAGAAAGTAATAGTATGATGAAGATATTGATGTACATCTCTAGTTATTATATCTAACACAATGAAGAAAGTAATAGTATGATCAAGATATTGATGTACATCTCTAGTTATTCTATCTAACACAATGAAGAAAGTAATAGTAGATCAAGATATTGATGTACATCTCTAGTTATTCTATCTAACACAATGAAGATAGTAATAGTATGATCAAGATATTGATGTACATCTCTAGTGTTTCTATCTCACACAATGAAGATAATATCAGTATGGTTAAGATATTGATGTATATCTCTAGTGTTTCTATCTCACACAATGAAGATAATATCAGTATGGTTAAGATATTGAAAATTCCAAAGAGAAAACAGAGGAAACTTTGAGAACATTGATAGAGCGATGCATAGATTAAGATCACAAAAGACAAGATAAATAATATAATTAAATAATGGCACAGCATAGATATCATATTGGAATGAGAAATTATCTCAACATAGATTTCATATCGGGATGAGAAAATATCTCAACATAGATATCATATTGAAATGAGAAAATATCTCAACATAGATATCATATTGGAATGAGAAAATATCTCAACATAGATATCATATTGGAATGAGAAATTATCTCAACATAGATATCATATTGGAATGAAAAATTATCTCAACATAGATATCATATTGGAATGAGAAATTATCTCAACATAGATATCATATTGGAATGAGAAAACATGGGATATAAATTTTCAAGTATATTACTGTTTTTTGTCTTGTCCGCTTACTCTCGACATCTACTTCTAGTATGTTGTTCAGTAGAGTGTCATAATTGTTTATACGTATACCATATTTGATTTAAATCTGTTTCCTTCAGTTTTTTATTTGAGAAAGTACAACCATTTCTTGTATTAATACACATTTTC
Source organism: Arion vulgaris (assembly GCA_020796225.1). Taxonomy (NCBI): domain Eukaryota; kingdom Metazoa; phylum Mollusca; class Gastropoda; order Stylommatophora; family Arionidae; genus Arion; species Arion vulgaris. Next base: position 22,264,589 of record CM036760.1, read on the forward strand.
TTCTTCGAACGTTCCATATCGATCACCTGTCAACCACTCTGTGTAACTTGTATGTCATCTTAGCCTAAGAGCGATTGTTCGTTGTGCCAGTTATGCGACTACAAGTAGGCCAGCACATTCGATTTCTGCGCTGCTTTTTTATTTACTAGGGTAGCATCCCTAATGCTTACATTTATCGCCTCTTAAAACATGCATTGTAGGTTTCGGTGGTACTATTCTTTGCTTCCCTTGCCGGCCCCAGCACCACACGGACGATACACATCTGAAAGTCTGACATTGTCTCAGTTCTGACAATCTGTCATATAATCAAATTAGATATGATATCACTCTACAGTACAACTGTTCAGAAGTGCTACTATAATGTTTGGTTTTTATGTTTCTAAAATCACATCATTAAATAATTGTTTACAAATGACTTTTCATTGGACAATATATATGGCCTTTTTCGTCTTTACAGACGGTCAGTTGGGAAGTGTTTACTGTGACAACTTATGAGTTTTCCTTTCTCTCTGTCTTTCAGCTCATACATAAGTCTCTTCTTAAAAAAGTCTGCACCATTTCGCAATTTGGCTTGCCACACAACTCTGTCATCAGCTAGTTTTTCCCATGTGCTGGGACCTATAGAAAAGATTTTCATTGAGGTTTTGCAGACATCTTTATATCTGAGCAGTGGTCTGCCCTGGTACCTCTTCCTCCAAAACTTCACAGAACAACATTTGTTTTGGTTTGCGATAAGTTTCCATTCTTCTCACAAGCCCCAACCATTTTAGTCGTCTACTGCTGAGCATAGCCAATATGGAAGGCAAGTTTGCACAATACTTCCTGAAGTTATCGGTAGTTTGCGTGGAGATAACAAATCAATTGTTTAAATTTATATCCTACCGTTACATAAATACATTGAAAGAATGATTTAATGACATAAATATTTGTAGAATCAAGGCGCAATAGAAAGTCATCATTATCATCAGGTGTCGTGCCGAGAGGCATAGGCTATCATAGAAATTGCAAGGAAGCTAAACTACTTTCACACAGTCTGCCTTAGAAAAATAATGAACATCAAATGGCAGGATATGATCCCAGATACAGAGGTCCTGAAAAGAGCTTCTTCACAGCGTCTATACAATCTTGATGCAGTCCCAGTCAAGATGGGCAGTACATGCGGGCCCCGAATGCCATTTTGCAGAATACCCAAACGACTCTTTTATGGTGAGCTGCATAGCGTTAAACGCTCACAGGGGGCCAGAAAAAGCGATTCAAAGATACACTCAAGAACTCAATGAAATCTTTGGCAAAGATGTCAACAACTGGGAGAATGTTGCTCAAGACAGATCAGCCTGGCGGACACTTCTTCGACATGGGTCCTCGGCCTGCGAGGCAGGTAGAACAGCATGGATGGAACAAAACGTCAAAATAGAAAGGCAGTAAAACTTTCCACAAGTGCAAGTATACCTTGCCCACACTGTACAAGAACATTTCAAGCCCGTATCGGGCTCACTAGTCATCTACGCACACACAGACAAACATAACACAACTACATTCCCTTGGATGCAAATTTGGATGTTCTGTTGTAGAAGACTCTGTATACTGTGGAGTTTGGATGCATTCTTATTAAGTGGCCAAACCACTTCATTCTTTGTTTATCTATGTAATTCAAGCACGGTTTTGTGCCAACTTTCTTTCTTATGCTGATGTTGGTGATTCTGTCTTCTCTTGTGTTATTGGTAACTTTTCGCAGGCAACGCATTTCACATGTAGTTATTTTTTGTGACTGCGCTTTGCTCAATGTCCATGTTTGGCTCTGTAACACAAAGTAGGTATAAAAATGCTGTTGATCATCTGTTGCCTGTGAAATTTTTGGTGCCTTAACAATGGGGCTAGCTGGTAGGTTACAGCATTTGTTTTTGTACTCTAGCCTCTATCTCGCTATCCAGTTTTCCGTCTTCTGTGAATATGCTTCCTAAGTATTTGAATTCTTTCACTTGGTTTATTTTAGTGCATTGACATGGATGTCTAGATTATTATGTTTTCTTCCCATATTCATTATTTCTGTTTTAGTGTTGTTGATTTTCATGTCATGTTTTACACAATTTTTGTTCAAGGTGTCAATATGATATTGTAGATCTTGTTCATTTTGATGTATCAGGCACTGATCATCTGCAAACAGCAGTTCATTTATTTCATCATTATCTGAATTTGACTCTTGAGTTATTTTATCCATATATGCAATAAAGAGTAGTGGTGAGAGGACACAACCTTGTCTAACACCTGATGTAATGGAGAACCAGTCGGTCATTCCTTCTGTTGTTCTTACTGTACTTTGGCTTTCTTGATATAAGGCCATGATATTACCAATTGTCCCTGGACGCCATATTCTTCAAGGATCGTCCATAGTTTGCACCTGTTTACTCTATTAAATGCCTTTTCTTGGTCTATAAATATAAGCTGTTTACTTTGATTGTATTCAATTGTTTGTTCGCAGATCTGTCTTAGTGTAAATATTGCGTCTGTGCAGCTCTTACCCTCCTAAACCCAAACTGGCTATTGCTTAACTGGGGCTCTAATATATGTCTTGCTCTTCGCTCCAATATTTTTGCAAACATTTTTCCTATATGGCTCAAAAGAGAGATACCCCTGTATGTTTCACTCTCTTTTGTCTCCTTTGTTCTTCCATATTGGGACTATAATAGCTCTCTGCCAGTCATCTGGAGCCTCTTGTGTCTCCCAGGCTATGTTAAAATTCTGGTCAGCCATGTTATTGCTGTTGTCTTACACGCAAGTAACATTTCTGTTGTTATGCCATGAGGACACTAAAATCGATGTTGAATCGATCAAGCGATTTAAGCAGTTTGGAGTTACCTGTTGTTCAAGTCGAACTGGATGCCTGAGAGGCAGAGTGAGAGGTGTGTTTAATCAGCGAGCCACAGGATCCATCAGTATGCATACTCTTCAATATCTGTTCTGGGAGACTGAGCACCTATAGGTCTGCCCTGAGTGCAATGACGTCAGTTTAGTAACCAATAACAATGTTGATATCTTTATGTTCTTCTGCTTATAGTCACTGAGCTTCTGTCTTTTTAATGTTGATCTTCGTGTTGTATTTGAGGCAGCTATTATTGAGTAAGTTTATGTGTTCTTGAAGCCGTTCAATATTATTATGGAATAAACACTGGTCGTCAGCAAAAAGAGCAGTTCATTTTGTTGGTCTGCGTTGAGTGATGTTTCATCTATTTTGGTGATACTATCCATGTATATAATAAAGAGGACAGGTGATAAAACACATCCCTTGCCGTACATCCTGATGTTACTGAAACCAATTTGTGTGTCCGGCGCTTGTTCGTATGGCAAATATTTAAATGGTTAATGATTTGAATATTTTTATAATTAAGGCTCATTAGAAACGCATCATTATCAGCAGGTGCCGTGCCGGCTATCGTAGGTTGGTCGACAGAAAACAAAACTAAAACATCTTCAAATTGAATCATGTCTTCCTAGATAATCTAAATTGTATTCAAATCTGTTACTGTACTACGTTTTTTCTACATTGAAGAAGGTTTATGATATTATTCTTATCTTATTTCTATCGGTCGTAGTCCGTTAAGCTCCAAAACAATTGAATTATTTTGTCAAATTCTCGACTCTCATCTTTGTCTTACAGTTCAACGACAACGCCCAAACTGATAGAGGAAGAAAAACAAGGTAGGAGGGATTCTCTTTAATTATAGCAATACTGTTTCATATGTACTCGGTGTAAATTTGTGTGTGTTCATGTACGTGAGTATGTGTGTGTGCTTATTTGTGTGCATAATATTTAATAAAAAACAAATATGCAGTTCTTGTTGATCTCTATTGTACTCATGTACATCTCTAGTTACTCTATCTAACACAATGAAGAAAGTTATAGTATGATCAAGATATTGATGTACATCTCTAGTTATTCTATCTAACACTATGAAGAAAGTAATAGTATGATCAAGATATTGATGTACATCTCTAGTTATTCTATCTAACACAATGAAGATAGTAATAGTATGATCAAGATATTGATGTACATCTCTAGTGTTTCTATCTAACACAATGAAGATAATATCAGTATGGTTAAGAAATTGATGTATATCTCTAGTGTTTCTATCTCACACAATGAAGATAATATCAGTATGGTTAAGATATTGAAAATACCAAAGAGAAAACAGAGGAAACTTTGAGAACATTGATAGAGCGATGCATAGATTAAGATCACAAAAGACAAGATAAATAATATAATTAAATAATGGCACAGCATAGATATCATATTGGAATGAGAAATTATCTCAACATAGATTTCATATCGGGATGAGAAAATATCTCAACATAGATATCATATTGAAATGAGAAAATATCTCAACATAGATATCATATTGAATGAAAAATTATCTCAACATAGATATCATATTGGAATGAAAAATTATCTCAACATAGATATCATATTGGAATGAAAAATTATCTCAACATAGATATCATATTGGAATGAGAAAACATGGGATATAAATTTTCAAGTATATTACTGTCTTTGTCTTGTCCGCTTACTCTCGACATCTACTTCTAGTATGTTGTTCAGTAGAGTGTCATAATTGTTTATACGTATACCATATTTGATTTAAATCTGTTTCCTTCAGTTTTTTATTTGAGAAAGTACAACCATTTCTTGTATTAATACACATTTTCTTCTTCGAACGTTCCATATCGATCACCTGTCAACCACTCTGTGTAACTTGTATGTCATCTTAGCCTAAGAGCGATTGTTCGTTGTGCCAGTTATGCGACTACAAGTAGGCCAGCACATTCGATTTCTGCGCTGCTTTTTATTTACTAGGGTAGCATCCTAATGCTTACATTTATCGCCTCTTAAAACATGCATTGTAGGTTTCGGTGGTACTATTCTTTGCTTCCCTTGCCGGCCCCAGCACCACACGGACGATACACATCTGAAAGTCTGACATTGTCTCAGTTCTGACAATCTGTCATATAATCAAATTAGATATGATATCACTCTACAGTACAACTGTTCAGAAGTGCTACTATAATGTTTGGTTTTTATGTTTCTAAAATCACATCATTAAATAATTGTTTACAAATGACTTTTCTATTGGACAATATATATGGCCTTTTTCGTCTTTACAGACGGTCAGTTGGCAAGTGTTTTACTGTGACAACTTATGAGTTTTCGCTTTTCTCTCTTGTCTTTCAGCTCATACATAAGTCTCTTCTAAAAAAGTCTGCACCATTTCGCAATTTGGCTTGCACACAACTCTGTCATCAGCTAGTTTTTCCCATGTGCTGGGACCTATAGAAAAGATTTTCATTGAGGCTTCGCAGACATCTTTATATCTGAGCAGTTGTCTGCCCTGGTACCTCTTCCCCTCCAAAACTTCACAGAACAACATTTGTTTTGGTTTGCGATAAGTTTCCATTCTTCTCACAAGCCCCAACCATTTTAGTCGTCTACTGCTGAGCATATCCAATATGGAAGGCAAGTTTGCACAATACTTCCTGAAGTTATCGGTAGTTTGCGTGGAGATAACAAATCAATTGTTTAAATTTATATCCTACCGTTACATACACTACATTGAAAGAATGGTTTAATGACATAAATATTTGTAGAATCAAGGCGCAATAGAAAGTCATCATTATCATCAGGTGTCGTGCCGAGAGGCATAGGCTATCATAGAAATTGCAAGGAAGCTAAACTACTTTCACACAGTCTGCCTTAGAAAAATAATGAACATCAAATGGCAGGATATGATCCCAGATACAGAGGTCCTGAAAAGAGCTTCTCTCCACAGCGTCTATACAATCTTGATGCAGTCCCAGTCAAGATGGGCAGTACATGCGGCTCGAATGCCATTTTGCAGAATACCCAAACGACTCTTTATGGTGAGCTGCATAGCGGTAAACGCTCACAGGGGGCCAGAAAAAGCGATTCAAAGATACACTCAAGAACTCAATGAAATCTTTGGCAAAGATGTCAACAACTGGGAGAATGTTGCTCAAGACAGATCAGCCTGGCGGACACTTCTTCGACATGGGTCCTCGGCCTGCGAGGCAGGTAGAACAGCATGGATGGAACAAAACGTCAAAATAGAAAGGCAGTAAAACTTTCCACAAGTGCAAGTATACCTTGCCCACACTGTACAAGAACATTTCAAGCCCGTATCGGGCTCACTAGTCATCTACGCACACACAGACAAACATAACACAACTACATTCCCTTGGATGAAATTTGTGTGGTCATCATCACCCGTGATGGACGAGCATCATCATCATCATAGATCTTCACAAATCTCCGACCCTGGTATTGCTATTTTCTCAGATTTTGACGCTTTTCCGTGCAATGAAATCAGACTGTTTAAAACCCTTTCTCACTCTGGCTTCATGTGTTTCTTCTCACTTTGATTTTACCGGTTGTCACAATGTGTTCTTTACATCTTTTTAAAGGGACATGCCTAAAATATTATGACTGCCTCTTTTATTTGTATAAACAATACGTTTTTTCTATGTATTGGCTTCATTCAATACGTCCACATTCTTGATTTTAGCAGTCCTTTGGGATTCTTATCATTCTTCTTCACATCTAGATGTCTTCAATAGTCTAAGTCTTCATATGTTTTTTTCATCCATTTTTCTTCACATCTAGATGTCTTTTATATTCTATGTCTCCATAGGTCTTTCGCATACGTTCTTCGTCTAAAATCTCTAGTTCTCTTTGTATGTGCGTCAAGTCTAGATGTCTGGAATTCACCAATATTCCAGTTCCTCGTGTAAAATCTCTAGTTCTCTCTATATGTGTGTCAAGTCTAAAGGTCTTGCATTCTTCAATATTCTAGTTTCTCGTGTAAAATCTCTAGTTTCAACTATATATGTGCCCAGTTTTCAAGTCTGGAATTCTCCAATATTTTAGCCTTTTTATGTCAAATCTCTAGTTCTCTCTATATATGTGAGAAGTCTACAATTTAGATTTCCTCTATTTTCGTCTTGGTTTTCTCTGTTTGATAATTATTTATTCTCCAGACCTCTATCAAAGCTACGCTGTCTTCCCTCTCTGCCTGCTTTCGTCAGATCTCTCTACCTCTTATGTATATATCGGACTGAACTTTAACGTTTCTATCTGCCTGTGATTAACAGAGCTCACTCGGAAGGCTTATACTGACTCTTCTGAGTCTGTCTGTCATCGTTCTTCTATCTAGCTGATCTCTCTCACTCTATCATGCCTCCCATCATGACTTCTTTGCTGTTCTTTGAACCCTGGCCAACTGTAGCTTAAAAATCCCTTCCCCGGGGCTCTTGAGCAAAAACAGTCCATATAAGAGTTATATTAAAACTCGTCTGTGGCCTAGGGGTAGTGACTCTGTCTATTAACCCCGACGTTCTGAGTTCGAATCACGCTGCGGACAGTTTGCTTGCAAATTGTTTCCGTTGATTTTAACAAAGGACGATGGCGCCACCCGTTCAGAAAGCAATGGCAAACTACTGAACGTATAAGTGGTGCCTAGAAAATCAACGACTTGTTTACTGTGGTTGATGGCTACGTCCTTTGGGATATGCCATTCATTTTCATTAAAACTCGAAAATTTAGAACACTTAAGTGCTTTATAATTTGTTATTGACTTGACCCATTATCTCCGTTACTTCTGATTATTATCTATTTGCAGAAAATAACTTAAATATTTATTAGATATATAATATGTGGGTACAACTGCGAATGCGCCCGTATATGTAGAGTTTTCTTCATAGTGAACATATAGCTTGACTATAAATCGACATTTCTTCATCGTCTAATTGATCGTTTAACTTACTTTCTATATCCTTATCAGAATAATCACATTCTAAGCCTAATTCATCTTCAGATTCATTCACAAGTTCAGCGCCTTGCTCTGTTGTTATAATAATTTTAGGATGACTATTTTCGAAACGTTTAGAACATCTTTTCAACCTAAAAATATTTAACTAATTACCGTATCAGTAACAAACAAAATCACACAACAGCGACCGTAATCTCGCAAAACCATGTAGAACATGTGACTTGCGTTTGACGACCCATTTGTATACACTTTATTTAGAAATAACAAAAAGAAAATACAAATATTCCCAGGCCGATACATCGGGAGCTCGGGGTATACATTGCTTACATTCAATCCCGAAATATCGAGAGCCCGGGTTCTATGGGTTAACTCTGGCTCTTAATTTATATCTCTATATATGAATGTACAGAAAACAAAACTGAAATGTTATTCTGCTATTAATTGAATCTTAAATTTGAATTATGCCTTCCTAGCTAATCCAGAAGTTAATCAAAGCTGATGTGAATGTACTTTTTTCCGATCCAGAAGCACTTGAGCTTTTCAGCTCTTCGGATCAGTGCCCTGGACATCGTAACCCTTCGGTTCGGTGCCACGAACACCGTATATCTGGGGAATCTGTGGCTTTTTCTGCCATCCCGTGGAATTGAACCGCACACACAGAGGGATAGTCACCCGTAGTCCAACGCGCTACGAACACGCTGGGCAGGCGGGCTGATGAATGTACTAAACTCTCTCTCTTACCTCGAGTAAGTTGTACGATCTTATTGTTATCTTATTTCCGAAGCTTTCAAAGTTTGCTGAACCTTGAAAAACAATTGAACTTATTTTGTCCAATTTCTACTCTCCTTTGTCTTACAACTCAACGACAACGCCCCAACCGATAGAGGAAGAAGAACAAAGACAACTCAACGACAACGCCCCAACCGATAGTGGAAAAAGAACAAAGACAACTCAACGACAACGCCCCAACCGATAGAGGAAGAAGAACAAAGACAACTCAACGACAACGCCCCAACCGATAGAGGAAGAAGAACAAAGACAACTCAACGACAACGCCCCAACCGATAGAGGAAGAAGAACAAAGACAACTCAACGACAACGCCCCAACTGATAGAGGAAGAAGAACAAAGTCAACTCAACGACACCGCCCCAACCGATAGAGGAAGAAGAACAAAGACAACTCAACGACAACGCCCCAACCGATGGAGGAAGAAGAACAAAGACAACTCAACGACAACGCCCCAACTGATAGTGGAAGAAGAACAAAGTCAACTCAACGACAACGCCCCAACCGATAGAGGAAGAAGAACAAAGACAACTCAACGACAACGCCAGCGATAGTGGAAGAAGAACAAAGCAACTCAACGACAACGCCCCAACGATGTGGAAGAAGAACAAAGTCAACTCAACGACAACGCCCCAACTGATAAGGAAGAAGAACTAAAGTCAACTCAACGACAACGCCCCAACTGATAGTGAAGAAGAACAAAGACAACTCAACGACAACGCCCAACTCGATAGAGGAAGAAGAACAAAGACAACTCAACGACAACGACCCAACTGATAGAGGAAGAAGAACAAAGACAACTCAACGACAACGCCCCAACCGATAGTGGAAAAAGAACAAAGACAACTCAACGACAACGCCCCAACTGATAGAGGAAGAAGAACAAAGACAACTCAACGACAACGCCCCAACTGATAGAGGAAGAAGAACAAAGACAACTCAACGACAACGCCCCAACCGATAGAGGAAGAAGAACAAAGACAACTCAACGACAACGCCCCAACCGATAGTGGAAGAAGAACAAAGACAACTCAACGACAACGCCCCAACTGATAGTGGAAGAAGAACAAAGACAACTCAACGACAACGCCCCAACTGATAGTGGAAGAAGAACAAAGTCAACTCAACGACAACGCCCCAACCGATAGAGGAAGAAGAACAAAGACAACTCAACGACAACGCCCCAACGGATAGTGGAAGAAGAACAAAGACAACTCAACGACAACGCCCCAACTGATAGTGGAAGAAGAACAAAGACAACTCAACGACAACGCCCAACTGATAGTGGAAGAAGAACAAAGACAACTCAACGACAACGCCCCAACTGATAGAGGAAGAAGAACAAAGTCAACTCAACGACAACGCCCCAACTGATAGTGGAAGAAGAACAAAGACAACTCAACGACAACGCCCCAACCGATAGAGGAAGAAGAACAAAGACAACTCAACGACAACGCCCCAACTGATAGTGGAAGAAGAACAAAGACAACTCAACGACAACGCCCCAACTGATAGTGGAAGAAGAACAAAGACAACTCAACGACAACGCCCCAACTGATAGAGGAAGAAGAACAAAGACAACTCAACGACAACGCCCCAACTGATAGTGGAAGAAGAACAAAGACAACTCAACGACAACGCCCCAACTGATAGAGGAAGAAGAACAAAGACAACTCAACGACAACGCCCCAACGATAGGGAAGAAGAACAAAGACAACTCAACGACAACGCCCAACTGATAGTGGAAGAAGAACAAAGACAACTCAACGACAACGCCCCAACTGATAGTGGAAGAAGAACAAAGACAACTCAACGACAACGCCCCAACTGATAGAGGAAGAAGAACAAAGACAACTCAACGACAACGCCCCAACCGATAGGGAAGAAGAACAAAGACAACTCAACGACAACGCCCCAACTGATAGTGGAAGAAGAACAAAGACAACTCAACGACAACGCCCCAACTGATAGTGGAAGAAGAACAAATACAACTCAACGACAACGCCCCAACCGATAGTGGAAGAAGAACAAAGACAACTCAACGACAACGCCCCAACCTGATAGTGGAAGAAGAACAAAGACAACTCAACGACAACGCCCCAACTGATAGTGGAAGAAGAACAAAGACAACTCAACGACAACGCCCCAACTGATAGTGGAAGAAGAACAAAGACAACTCAACGACAACGCCCCAACCGATAGGGAAGAAGAACAAAGACAACTCAACGACAACGCCCCAACTGATAGTGGAAGAAGAACAAAGACACCTCAACGACAACGCCCCAACTGATAGAGGAAGAAGAACAAAGACAACTCAACGACAACGCCCCAACCGATAGGGAAGAAGAACAAAGACAACTCAACGACAACGCCCCAACCGATAGTGGAAGAAGAACAAAGACAACTCAACGACAACGCCCAACTGATAGTGGAAGAAAACAAAGACAACTCAACGAAACGCCCCAACTGATAGAGGAAGAAGAACAAAGACAACTCAACGACAACGCCCCAACTGATAGAGGAAGAAGAACAAAGTCAACTCAACGACAACGCCCCAACTGATAGAGGAAGAAGAACAAAGACAACTCAACGACAACGCCCCAACTGATAGTGGAAGAACAAAGACAACTCGACAACGCCAACTGATAGTGGAGAAGAACAAAGGTAAGAATTTATTATTTCATTATTCCAATAATCTTACGTTTTTGCGGGTGTCAATATGTGTGCTGGCAAAAGAGGCTGCTACAAAATCATGGCAGAGAGCACGAAAGAAGCGACCTAGAAATATGTGTGATGTGGCTGAAAAGTCCGCTATTCGCCACAAAGCCACTGGGGATTTCAAAGTATTGGCTAGTGAGGCAAAGAGTGGGTTATGGGAGACTTTCATAACGCAAGTCTGTGGCGACAAGTCTCTATATCAATTCTGGCAGTTTCATCGCAAAATGAATAGGAGGAATACCAGCCAGTCTTTTCCTACTTTACGGGACTTGTCAGGATCCGTCTTGACAACAGATGCAGAAAAGGGCAGGGGTTCCTTCATCGTTTCGTGGAACAGACAGAAAAAGGTGATAAACTGACCGCCATAATATCATAAGTGCTCTTCGTGATATTACTAGCTCTGGAGAACCTTACATTGACTTAATAACAAAGGAGGATGTTGTTAATGCACTCAAGGCAAGCCACAGCACCGCTCCAGGGCCTGATGGTGTCCAATATCATCACATCAAACAGCTGGACGAGACTGTTATTAATGCAGTTGTGATGGATTTTAATAAAAGTGTACAGAATGCTGTGGTACCCGAGGATTGGCTTCATAGTTATTTATTTACGACCGCTCCACAAACATGGGAGGATCCTAAACTGCTCAGCAGCTACCGCACACTCACCTTGCAAAATGTATATGGCAAATTACTAGAGAAGATAGTGGCCAGAAAGGTATTGTGTCACTTGGAGAATGGCCACATCCTCCCTGTCACTTTGGGTAGCTACCGGCCAATGAAAGGGACATGGGACAATGCTGGCACGTTTGCATATTATGTTTATAAAGGCTTCCAATCCAAGCAAGAGACTGTCACTGTGGCCATCGACTTGGAGGATGCTTATAACAAAGTGAATTTTTCAATAATGGTGCGCTCTTTGATTAAATGTGAAGTTAATCCTTGGCTGGTGAATTGGATAGCTGCTTCTTTAATGGAGAGAACCGTTGCACTCTGTTTAGGAACATGGACATCGGATCCTGCACGTATATGCCAGGGATTACCCCAGGGTTCTCCTCTATCACCCGTGTTGTTTAATATTTACACAGCAAATGAAGTTAAAATTCAGCCAACCGGATTGGGTCGGCCATAGACATTTGCAGATGATATCTTAATATATAGGACTGGGTCAGATAGACGAGAGATGGTTGACGACATTCAGAAAACATTGCATACCATCTCGGGTTGGTGTAGAGAGTCTCGCTCTCAGGTCAATCCTGAAAAAGCGTGTATGTTGTGGTGCTCGTTGAATAATCACATCGTCAAGGCTGACCTACCCTGTGTAATCTTTGATGAACATACCATCGAGCGCAGAGACAGGCTGCGCTATCTTGGAATAACCTTTGATCGTAGTCTATCTTTCAAACACCATATTGAACAGACGATACAACGGCACAAGTGTGATCTTGCGACTCTGATCAGCAAATAAACAGATACAGGTATTAAGAGCTTCCGAAAAACAAATAGACAAACACGGGACTCGAACCACTTACCCTAGTCCTTACGACACCAATCGCCTAGCCTAGCAATACGAGCGTCCTTACGTACACAACCAATGAGCCATTCTAAAAAATGACTCACGGGGAGTGTCTTTGCTAGGCTAGGTGATTGGTGTCGTAAGGACTAGGGTAAGTGGTTCGAGTCCGTGTTTGTCTATTTGTTTTTTCGGAAGCTCTTAATACCTGTATCTGTTTATTTGTTGATCATATTCGTTACTTCCGTTGCTTCCTCTGGGGTTCTTGTAAGAAAACTCCTTGTGCTCATCTTGCGACTCTCAAAGTTATGGTGGCCGTACACCTTAAGCAGAGACTACTCGCCATTTTGTTCGATCGACTAGTAATGTCAGTGGTAGATTACGGACTCGGAATTCTTACGATATCAAGATCACAATGTGAACGACTCTAACGCATTCAGAATGAAGGTATGCGTATAGTTCTGGGCTGCACTAGAGATACCCCCATTGTGAAGATAAGATATGTGCTTGCCTTCTGTCACTACGCTCCCGTCATGCAATCGCCCAAACCAAGGCATATATGCGGGTTACTTCGGATAAGAGACATCCACTACACAAGAACACTAATGATGTTAAGGGCACGAAAATCAAACGTGGCATGTCGTGGATGGCCCAGGCTGAAAGAACAATTGGCCAGGTGACTACGGTTGCGACCCTACCAAAAGGGGAAGAATGGATCCCAACAGATGGTAGCATGATGAACTATCTCAACGTTATCATTACTCTTGGAAGAGAATGTAGAGATTGGGGCAACATGAAGGCTGATCTCGCAGTTAAGCAGCTGATAGAAGATAATGCAAGGATGATGATGTTGTTGTATATACCGATGGGTTGGTTCAACGTTGTGAGAAATCCGGCTGGGGTTTCTTGGCTAATGCGCATGGTAGGGTTGTTGCAGAGCGAAGTGGGGCATACAGGACAACTACTTCTAGTATGAGGATGGAGGTTGATGCCGTTACTGCTGCCCGCCAGGCAGTTCTGGGACTTCATTTACTGGGGCAGTTGTTGTATCTGACTCTCAATCGATGCTTCATACGATCCAGAAGGGGAGGTTTCGGTATGAGTGGATGTCGTCTATATAAGTTTCTAACCTCCAAAGGCTTACGTGGATATAATGTCCTGGGCATGCGGGTGTTTACGGTAATGAGAGAGCGGACATGCTTGCATCAACAGCATCGATTGTTGGGGAGTTGAAGATGGATAAGGGGATATTCTTCGGTCTCTTCGCGACTCTCTGTTGGATCTTCTTCTTTTGTCGTCACACTGCTACCGGGTTGTTGCCCAGTGTCGTGGTTTTATGTTTTTGTCTTGCGCTGTTCTGGTGGCTTGTGTGATTGCTATCTTTGCTCTTTCACAGGATTCTGCTACGCCATCTAACCATCTTTCCGTGGTCTTCCTCTTGCCTTCTTTCCCGATGTTCTGTTGTAGAAGACTCTGTATACTGTGGAGTTTGGATGCATTCTTATTAAGTGGCCAAACCACTTCATTCTTTGTTTATCTATGTAATTCAAGCACGGTTTTGTGCCAACTTTCTTTCTTATGCTGATGTTGGTGATTCTGTCTTCTCTTGTGTTATTGGTAACTTTTCGCAGGCAACGCATTTCACATGTAGTTATTTTTTGTGACTGCGCTTTGCTCAATGTCCATGTTTGGCTCTGGTAACACAAAGTAGGTATAAAATGCTGTTAATCATCTGTTCCTGTGAAATTTTGGGTGCCTTAACAATGGGGCTAGCTGGTAGGTTACAGCATTTGTTTTTGTACTCTAGCCTCTATCTCGCTATCCAGTTTTCCGTCTTCTGTAAATATGCTTCCTAAGTATTTGAATTCTTTCACTTGGTTTATTTTAGTGCCATTGACATGGATGTCTAGATTATTATGTTTTCTTCCCATATTCATTATTTCTGTTTTAGTGTTGTTGATTTTCATGTCATGTTTTACACAATTTTTGTTCAAGGTGTCAATATGATGGTGTAGATCTTGTTCATTTTGATGTATCAGGCACTGATCATCTGCAAACAGCAGTTCATTTATTTCATCATTATCTGAATTTGACTCTTGAGTTATTTTATCCATATATGCAATAAAGAGTAGTGGTGAGAGGACACAACCTTGTCTAACACCTGATGTAATGGAGAACCAGTCGGTCATTCCTTCTGTTGTTCTTACTGTACTTTGGCTTTCTTGATATAAGGCCATGATATTACCAGTTGTCCCTGGACGCCATATTCTTCAAGGATCTTCCATAGTTTGCACCTGTTTACTCTATTAAATGCCTTTTCTTGGTCTATAAATATAAGCTGTTTACTTTGATTGTATTCAATTGTTTGTTCGCAGATCTGTCTTAGTGTAAATATTGCGTCTGTGCAGCTCTTACCCTCCTAAACCCAAACTGGCTATTGCTTAACTGGGGCTCTAATATATGTCTTGCTCTTCGCTCCAATATTTTTGCAAACATTTTTCCTATATGGCTCAAAGAGAGATACCCTGTATGTTTCACTCTCTTTTGTCTCCTTTGTTCTTCCATATTGGGACTATAATAGCTCTCTGCCAGTCATCTGGAGCCTCTTGTGTCTCCCAGGCTATGTTAAAATTCTGGTCAGCCATGTTATTGCTGTTGTCTTACACGCAAGTAACATTTCTGTTGTTATGCCATGAGGACACTAAAATCGATGTTGAATCGATCAAGCGATTTAAGCAGTTTGGAGTTACCTGTTGTTCAAGTCGAACTGGATGCCTGAGAGGCAGAGTGAGAGGTGTGTTTAATCAGCGAGCCACAGGATCCATCAGTATGCATACTCTTCAATATCTGTTCTGGGAGACTGAGCACCTATAGGTCTGCCCTGAGTGCAATGACGTCAGTTTAGTAACCAATAACCAATGTTGATATCTTTATGTTCTCTGCTTATAGTCATGACTTCTGTCTTTTAATGTTGATCTTCGTGTTGTATTTGAGGCAGCTATTATTGAGTAAGTTTATGTGTTCTTGAAGCCGTTCAATATTATTATGGAATAAACACTGGTCGTCAGCAAAGAGCAGTTCATTTTGTTGGTCTGCGTTGAGTGATGTTTCATCTATTTTGGTGATACTATCCATGTATATAATAAAGAGGACAGGTGATAAAACACATCCTTGCCGTACTCCTGATGTTACTGGAAACCAATTTGTGTGTCCGGCGCTTGTTCGTATGGCAAATATTTAAATGTTTAATGATTTGAATATTTTTATAATTAAGGCTCATTAGAAACGCATCATTATCAGCAGGTGCCGTGCCGGCTTGCGTAGGTTGGTCGACAGAAAACAAAACTAAAACATCTTCAAATTGAATCATGTCTTCCTAGATAATCTAAATTTTATTCAAATCTGTTACTGTACTACGTTTTTTTCTACATTGAAGAAGGTTTATGATATTATTCTTATCTTATTTCCTATGCGGTCGTAGTCCGCTTAAGCTCGCAAAACAATTGAATTATTTTGTCAAATTCTCGACTCTCATCTTTGTCTTACAGTTCAACGACAACGCCCCAACCGATAGAGGAAGAAAAACAAAGGTAGGAGGGATTCCTTTAATTATAGCAATACTGTTTCATATGTACCGGTATAAATTTGTGTGTGTTCATGTACGTGAGTATGTGTGTGTGCTTATTTGTGTGCATAATATTTAATAAAAATACAAATATGCAGTTCTTGTTGATCTCTATTGTACTCATGTACATCTCTAGTTACTCTATCTAACACAATGAAGAAAGTTATAGTATGATCAAGATATTGATGTACATCTCTAGTTATTCTATCTAACACTATGAAGAAAGTAATAGTATAATCAATATATTGATGTACATCTCTAGTTATTTTATCTAACACAATGAAGAAAGTAATAGTATGATCAATATATTGATGTACATTTCTAGTTATTCTATCTAACACAATGAAGAAAGTAATAGTATGATCAAGATATTGATGTTCATCTCTAGTTATTCTATCTAACACAATGAAGAAAGTAATAGTATGATCAAGATATTAATGTACATCTCTAGTTATTCTATCTAACACGTTGAAGAAAGTAATAATATGATCAAGATATCGATGTACATCTCTAGTTATTCTATCTAACACAATGAAGAAAGTAATAATATGATCAAGATATTGATGTACATTTCTAGTTATTCTATCTAACACAATGAAGAAAGTAATAGTATGATCAAGATATTGATGTACATTTCTAGTTATTCTATCTAACACAATGAAGAAAGTAATAGTATGATCAAGATATTAATGTACATCTCTAGTTATTCTATCTAATACAATGAAGAAAGTAATAGTATGATCAAGATATTGATGTACATCTCTAGTTATTATATCTAATACAATGAAGAAAGTAATAGTATGATCAAGATATTGATGTACATCTCTAGTTATTATATCTAACACAATGAAGAAAGTAATAGTATGATCAAGATATTGATGTACATTTCTAGTTATTCTATCTAACACAATGAAGAAAGTAATAGTATGATCAAGATATTGATGTACATCTCTAGTTATTCTATCTAACAATATGAAGAAAGTAATAGTATGATCAAGATATTGATGTACATCTCTAGTTATTCTATCTAATGCAATGAAGAAAGTAATAGTATGATCAAGATATTGATGTACATCTCTAGTTATTCTATCTAACACAATGAAGAAAGTAATAGTATGATCAAGATATTGATGTACATCTCTAGTTATTCTATCTAACACAATGAAGAAAGTAATAGTATGATCAAGATATTGATGTACATCTCTAGTTATTCTATCTAACACAATGAAGAAAGTAATAGTATAATCAAGATATTGATGTACATCTCTAGTTATTCTATCTAACACAATGAAGAAAGTAATAGTATGATGAAGATATTGATGTACATCTCTAGTTATTCTATCTAACACAATGAAGAAAGTAATAGTATGATCAAGATATTGATGTACATCTCTAGTTATTCTATCTAACACAATGAAGAAAGTAATAATATGATCAAGATATTGATGTACATCTCTAGTTATTCTATCTAACACAATGAAGATAGTAATAGTATGATCAAGATATTGATGTACATCTCTAGTTATTCTATCTAACACAATGAAGACAGTAATAGTATGATCAAGATATTGATGTACATCTCTAGTTATTCTATCTAACGCAATGAAGAAAGTAATAGTATGATCAAGATATTGATGTACATCTCTAGTTATTCTAACACAATGAAGAAAGTAATAGTATGATCAAGATATTGATGTACATCTCTAGTTATTATATCTAACACAATGAAGAAAGTAATAGTATGATCAAGATATTGATGTACATCTCTAGTTATTCTATCTAACACAATGAAGAAAGTAATAGTATGATGAAGATATTGATGTACATCTCTAGTTATTCTATCTAACACAATGAAGAAAGTAATAGTATGATCAAGATATTGATGTACATCTCTAGTTATTCTATCTAACACAATGAAGAAAGTAATAGTATGATCAAGATATTGATGTACATCTCTAGTTATTCTATCTAACACAATGAAGAAAGTAATAGTATGATCAAGATATTGATGTACATCTCTAGTTATTCTATCTAACACAATGAAGACAGTAATAGTATGATCAAGATATTGATGTACATCTCTAGTTATTCTATCTAATACAATGAAGAAAGTAATAGTATGATCAAGATATTGAAAACCAATGGGAAAACAGAGGACACTTTGAGAAGATTGATAGAGCAAGAAATAGATTAATAAGAATATTGCATGCCATAGATTTCATATCGGAATGAGAAAATATCTCAACATAGATATCATAATGGGATGAGAAAATATCTCAACATAGATATCATAATGGGATGAGAAAATATCTCAACATAGATATCATAATGGGATGAGAAAATATCTCAACATAGATATCGTATTCGAATGAGAACATATCTCAACATAGATATCATAATGAAATTTCTCTCTGTCGATCCCATATCATAATGAAATTTCTCTCTCGGATCCCATATCATAATGAAATAGAAAATATCTCAACATATACGTCATATAATTCTTTGTTGTTGTACCCTGTTTTCAAGATAAAAGTAATCCTGTCCCAGAGCCAACCTGGCATATATTTATGAAAATGACAAGTTACAATTATGACGTAGAATAAGTCAAGTGCGTGAGTCATTTGTGATTGTGTAGCTATTGTGTGGGAAGGGGCGATGAACAAATGTGACTAAAGGGTGAGCTTATCAGAACCGGTTTAAATAGTAAATAGACGTTTTGTAGCAATGCGTAACTGGCTACTTTTGATTTCTCAATGGGGCTTCTTTTATGATGAATAATCTGTATTTTCAAGATTTCCGAATATTTGTTGTTGTTCTAGTTTCTCGATATTTATGTTTCATTTTGTCAGACATCTTAGATGTCATAACCATTAGCTTCTACTTTTTCTTTTTCAGACCAGAAGTTGCAGGTAAATAATGATTGCATGTGTGATAATTGTGTATTTATTCACAACAGATAAATAAACTAGTTCACTTCTTCTCTCACACATTATTCACAACAGATAAATAAACTAGTTCACTTCTTCTCAAACACTTTATTCACAACAGATAAATAAACTAGTTCACTTCTTCTCTCTCACTTTATTCACAACAGATAAAAAACTAGTTCCTTCTTCTCTCACACATTATTCACAACAGATAAATAAACTAGTAAGCTTCTTCTCTCACACTTTATTCACAACAGATAAATAAATTAGTTCACTTCTTCTCTCACACATTATTCACAACTGATAACAAATTCAATTCTTCTTTCAATATTTATTTATGAATATAAAACCTGTCGTCACCAATATCGAAGCTGATAACACGTTGTACTATAGTGCGTCCATTAATTCGTGAGCACGTTTGAAATTGATTTTCTCGAAAACTACCTGTTGGATCTCAGTGATTTTTGCATGCAGCCTTAGAATATCCATGACGCTAAAATAAAGCTAACCAGTAGTTCATAGATGCTACGGATTTTGCACATCGGCGAATTCCTTTGATCTGTTATGACAATTGCAAATATGGGGGCTCAAATTTTAGATTTTACAGTAATCCCTAGAATGTGTCCATGTCAATTCTATTCATAGGTGTATCTCCATATTAACTTGATAGGTCAAGTAATTAATTGTGTTGCCCTTTATGTGCAATCGTGAACTTGGATACAATATGCAACAGTTAGTCCTCCCCTTCGGTCACCATTAGACCCCAGGGTGTCTTAACTTCACCACAAATTGTTTGATGGTAGACGCATTTGGATATGGAAATGTATACGTTGCTATTTCTCAGTCTGTAATCAAAATATGATTTGTATCATCCCGAATCTGACGATTCCATGAGGTTGATAATTGTTACTGGCTGGACAAATTGTAATCCATCTCGGTGCCAGTACTCGTCTTCCTCTCGGAGCACATGTTCAACACACTTCTTCCAGAACTGCATGTCTATCATTGAGAGGGGCTCACGTGTCAGAACTTCAACATCACACATTTTAAACGTCCTGTTCTGTTCGGCAACTTGCCCTTTTACTTTAGCCCAGACAAGCTCTATCGGATTGAGATGAGCATGATATGGAGGTAGTCGCAAAGACGCGTGGCCGTATTCCGCAATGATTTTGTCAATATGAAACACCGTTGTCTTATTTGTCATCCTCACCAGGTGCAACAACTCGGGTTTCAAATATGTATCATCGAAGCTGACATTTTCCTTAGCAAGCCAAGTCCTAATTTGATCTTTGTATTTGATGCAGTTGGTACTTTGTCTTCCGCTGATACTGCGTTGTGATAGGATGCATTATCCATTACCAAGCATGATGGTCTGTTTAGAATTGGAAGTAGATCTTTCTCCATCCAGTGCCTGAACATATGTCCATTCATTTCTGTGTGGTAGTCCCTACCGTCGGTACTTTTGATTGGAAAATAAGTCCAGCGTCATGGACAAGACCTTCTTCACTGCTTCCTGCATGTGTTAGTATAATACGCTGGCCTTTGCTGCTTGGTATTTTCTTTTCTGTTCACCGTCTACTGATTGCCATTCTTTAGCATTGGTGTGGTGAGCATTGACCCAGGATTCGTCCAAATATACAATATCATAGCCTTGCCTCCCCCGCTCACGGATCTGCCTCAGGTATTTACTTCGGGCAGCAATTAAATGTGGCTTTTCACAAATAATATTCCTGCCGCCTTTAGTTTTTCTGAAGGTGAAGCCGGCGGCTCTTACAATTTTCCATAAAGTACTTTTAGAAATGTCTATGCTGCAATCTGATTGCAGTTTTAATTTCAGTTTCCTGAGAGTAACAAGTTGATTTGTCGCAAACATTTTCAAGAGCTCCGTCTTATGACATCTATGTCAAAGTCGTCAATTGTTCTTTTCCTTCCTTGCTTGACATTAGTGCACTTGGTGTCCTGTTTAATCCATCGGAAGGATTTCTATTCAGACCAAGCGCCAGTTGCGATCGTTTCAGGTTATGAATATCCAATAGATGACTTTTAGATTCCTATGAAGTGTTGGTACTAGTAAAACTGTAACCTTCTGCATTGTTATAATGTGCAGTTGACTATTATAATGTGATATCAATGTCAGTTTTGATAACCAACTAATATGATACAATAGCTTCATACAAATAGCGAGATACACCTATAACTATACAACGGTATCCCAATTATAACGTCATATGCTTTCCGCTTTCAAAGTCGACTGGGTTAGGTGCACGGAATTCCCGTGAAATTGTTGTATACTCACGATATTTCAATGTTACCATAATGTATTTTTAGAACAACGCGTCTGTGTACCGTAGATCTGTTACTATTGTGTACAATCCGGTGAGGTTGATTTTAATATAACCTGAAGAAGAAATGTTTCAAACTACATCAAATTTTCTTGGACAAAAAATATATCTCTAGCGTCATGGATATTCTAAGGCTGCTTGCAAAAATCACTGAGATCCAACAGGTAGTTTTCGAGAAAATCAATTTCAAACGTGCTCACGAATTAATGGACAGACTATAGGCACAACCTCACATAGAAATCTCAAGGTTTGAGGTCAGCATGTGACAAAAATTATAGATGTGCACATGGCATGCGACACAAATTATCGCTGTGTGCGCAGGACATGTCACAAAAATTATCGATGTGCACGTGACATGTGGCAAAAATTACTGATGTGCAGACATGGCTGTGAAAAAAATTATCGATTTGCACACAACATGGCATGTGGTCAGAGGACACGTAATTCTGATTATTTATTTCAGAATCTAAATTGCAAGTTCTTCTGATGTAAAGGGAAAAAACTCACCTTAATGAGGAGAGACACTGGTGATAAGGAAAGCAAACTATCACGTAAATATCAGTCAAATGGGCCATATTAGATGTCATTACTATGGATGAATGCATAGCTGGCGAGTCAATAAAATGTCAATAACATGTGTCACGTTTATAACTGTCAAAGTCATAAGGTCCATGGTAATGGTACTAAAATAAACCAAGTGAAAGAATTCAAATACTTAGGAAGCATATTCACAGAAAACGGAAGACTATATAGAGAGATAGAGGCTAGAGTTCAAAAATCAAATGCTGTAACCTACTAGATATCCCCATTGTTAAGGCACCCACAAATTTCACAGGCAGCTAAGAAACAAGATGATCAACAGCATTTACATACCTACTTTGTGTTACCAGAGTCAAACATCGACATGAGCAAAGCGCAGTCACAAACAATAACTACATGTGAAATGCGTTGCGTGCGAAAAGCTACCAACAACACCAGAAAAGAGAGTCACCAATATCAGCATAAGAAAGAAAGTTGTCACAGAACCTTGCTTGAATTGCATTGAGAAACAAAGAATGGAGTGGTTTGGCCACTTAATAAGAATGCATCTAAACTCCAGAGTATACAGAGTCTTCTACAACAGAACATCAGGAAAGAAGACAAGAGGAAAACCACGAAAAAGATGGTTAGATGGCATAGCAGAATCCTGTGAAAGAGCAAAAATAACAATCACCCAAACCACGAGAACAGCGCAAGACAAAAACAGAAAACTACGACACTGGGCAACAACCCGGTAGCAGTGTGACGACAAAAGAAGAAGATGAAGTTATGAGATGATGAACTAACTTATTCTATTAAATATTTATCTAGATAATGAATGCATCAAACCTTGGCTACAATATGGCGATTCATGTTACTTTTTCGTCAGAACACAGCTTTCATGGGACGACGCACTGGTAACTATGACAACATGCGTGTATTCAGTGTCAAACAGGAAATGTTATCTCACTAATACATACATAATCTATTCACTCATTGATAAATAATACACATTTGATACTAAATACACAGTTGATAAATAATACACATTTGATAAATAATACACATTTGATAAATAATACACATTTGATGCTAAATATACATTCTACTAATTGTCAAATACTTTTTATTTCTTGACATAAACATTTTCATTCAAACATATTGTTATCTCTGTTATATGTACACTTTTAAAGAAATATATTGTTATCTCTGCTATCTGTACACTTTCGTTCAGTTCCCATTCTTAACTGATAAGGTATCTGCTATCTGTCTTCTGTCATTTCTTACGTAGTTCTGCTATCTGTACCTTTCTTGTTCAGTTTTCTTAACTTGATAAGTTATCTCTGCTATCTGTACACTTTCTTGTTCAGTTTCCCTTTTCTTAACTTGATAAGTTATCTCTTGTACACTTTTGTCATCATTTCTAACTGATGTTATCTCTGCATCTACACTTTCTTGTTCAGTTTCCCTTTTCTTAACTTGATAAGTTATCTCTGCTATCTGTACACTTTCTTGTTCAGTTTCCACTAACTTGATATTCTCTGCCATACATTTTGTTATTCAAGTTATGTCTCTGCTATCTGTACACTTTCTTGTTCAGTTTCCTTTTTCTTAACTTGATAAGTTATCTCTGCTATCTGTACACTTTCTTGTTCAGTTTCCCTTTTCTTAACGTGATAAGTTGTCTCTGCTATCTGTACACTTTCTTGTTCAGTTTCCTTTTTCTTAACTTGATAAGTTATCTCTGCAATCTGTACACTTTCTTGTTCAGTTTCCCTTTCTTAACTGATAAGTTATCTCATCGCACTATCTTGTCAGCCTTTTACTTGATTTACTGCATTTCCTTCTGTTCAGTTTCAACTTGATAAGTTATCTATCTTCTTTCAGTCTGATTGATGATTCTCCACTACTTTCTTGTTCAGTTTTCAACCTGTTTTCTTTATATATTTTGTCAGTTCTTAAGATATTATCTCTATCTGTACACTTTCTTGTTCAGTTTCCTTTTCTTAACTTGATAAGTTATCTCTGGAACTTTTCTTGCTTTCCTTTTCTTTCATCAGGAAAACTGCAAGAGTAAAGGAGCGACTCTTGTGGAAATCGACGACAAGAATGAAGATGATTTTATCACAAAAATTACATCTAACTACCGTAAGTTTGTTTAATGTATTATTGGTAATTAGAGTCCTTGGGAGATTCAAGTTTGTGAGACAATGTGATGGGAGATTCAAGTTAGTGAATATTCTGATGTTGGGAGATTCAAGTTAGTGAATATTGTGATGTTGGGATATTCAAGTTAGTGATGTATTGTGATGTTGGGAGATTCAAGTTAGTGATATATTGTGATGTTGGGAGATTCAAGTTAGTGAGGTATTGTGATGTTGGGAGATTCAAGTTAGATAAAGTGATGTTGGGAGATTCAAGTTAGTGAGGCATTGTGATGTTGGGAGATTCAAGTTAGTGAGGTATTGTGATGTTGGGAGAAAGTGATAGTTTGAACGAGGACAGGAAAGTGAGAATATATGTGAGAACGAGAGAGAGAGAGAGAATATGTGTGAGAACGAGAGAGAGAGAGAGAGAGAGAATATGTGTGAGAACGAGAGAGAGAGAGAGAGAATATGTGTGAGAACGAGAGAGAGAGAGAGAGAGAGAATATGTGTGAGAACGAGAGAGAGAGAGAGAGAATATGTGTGAGAACGAGAGAGAGAGAGAGAGAGAGAGAATATGTGTGAGAACGAGAGAGAGAAGAATATGTGGAGAACGAGAGAGAGAAGAATATGTGGAGAACGAGAGAGAGAGAGAGAGATATGTGTGAGAACGAGAGAGAGAGAGAAATATGTGTAGAGGAGAAGAGAGAATATGAGAAGAGAGAAAGAATAAGCGTGTGAACGAGAGAGAAGGAGAATTTGTATGAGAAATGGAGAGTGAGAGAATAGGTGTGAGAAATAGAGAGAGGGGATTATATGTGAAAAATGAAGAGAGCGAGAACAAGCGTCAAAGTCCATATATATGTTTTCCTGTCTGATCTCTCTTCTAACTAGAGATATCCAACACATTTTCCATTCATATTTTTTTTTTCTTTACAGCTACCTCAAATCTACTGATATTCTCTCTATTTTTTATTTTCATACATTCGATCTGTCTTCTGCTAACCTTGTTTTGTGTATCCTCTCTTGTTCGCTCTCTCTCTATCTTTCTCTCTCTA
The DNA here is from genome assembly GCA_020796225.1 of Arion vulgaris. Classification (NCBI taxonomy): domain Eukaryota; kingdom Metazoa; phylum Mollusca; class Gastropoda; order Stylommatophora; family Arionidae; genus Arion; species Arion vulgaris. The sequence continues at coordinate 22,290,056 of CM036760.1, forward strand.
TTTCTCTTCTGTTTACTCTTGTCTGTCACTCAAATATTCAGTTATAGAAAACTTACTAGAATTTACTTCAAGTTTCTAATACTTCTATGATATGTTTCTACTAAACAGAAGGCTTTACATGGCTTGGAGGTACAGACAGGGAGACGGAAGGTGTGTGGCTCTGGGCTTCAGGCAAAAAAGTACCAAAAGATAATTTTTGGATTGAAAATGAACCGAGCAATTGGAGAAGACGTAAATACTCGTTCACTATTAAATATATGAACACATGCAGACAGATAGATGGACATATATAGATAGATAGATTGATAGATACAGACAGGCAGATGGATAGATACAGACAGATAGATGGACAGATACAGACTGATAGAAGGACATATACAGACTGATATATTGACAGATAGAGACTGATAGATGGACATATACAGACAGATAAATAGACAGATATAGACTGATAGAAAGACAGATAAGGACATATAGATGGATATATACATACTGATAGATGGACAGATACAGACTGATAAATGGACAGATATAGACTGATAAATGGACAGATACATACTGATAGATGGACAGATACAGACTGATATCTCTTTATGTGACAACAGTGGTGTTAACTGTCCCAGTACTTGATTAGATTTTGTGCAACGATTTATGATTTCGCAATCGATTCTTCCATCTGCTGTGAAAACTGCTCCTAAGTATTTGACCTCAATTGTTTGTTGTATGTCTACGTTCTGGAGTTTTATTATAAGGTTTTCTGGTTGTCTACTTATTGCCATTGTCTCTGTCTTTATTATATTTATTTCATGTTGTACTCCTCACCCTTGATGTTAACTAAGCTAAAATGGTTCTGGAGAGATTCTTCGTTTTCTGCATTCAGTATTTGGTCATCTGCAAATAAAAGTTCTGAAATATTATTTTCTTCCTCTATTCCTGCTTCTCTACTTATGTTGTCGATGTATGTTATAAACAGCAGTGGGGAGATCACACATCCATGTCTAACTCCTGAGTTTGATGTACATATACAGACTGATAGATGGACAGATACAGACTGATAGATGGACAGATACAGACATATATGGACTTATGCAGACTGATATATGGACAGAAACAGACTGATAGATGGACAGATACAGACAGATCGATGAGCGTCTGTATCTACATAGTAAGATCTAAAGTTAGCAACATTAGAAATTACAGTTTGTCCTTTCTGCAACGTAAACAGTATTACTATCTGATATTTTTCCACCGTTATTTATCTCTGTCTTATTGTCAGGACTATTTTCGAATCCTGGTTTTGGATGATTGTTAATGACTAATCTACGTCCACGTGAGTTTTTAGCTACCGATTCTTGTTATATATTTCTTTACCCCCGATCTCCTGGTTATGTAGCTGATGGCTTCGCGCTATTGTTCGACCGTCCATCACTACACACTTTTCTATGCATCCGATCGGTTAGGCTGTCAGCACTTGAATTCAATTGCGATGACACCTCTTTTGTCACTTAGAAGTCTGGTCGTCAACTTACGTCAGTTATTCCAAGATTTGGTTCTGTGGTCTTCGCTATGCTGAGCACATTAATGTGCAGAATTTCTTATATTCTTATAATGTATTTTGTCTGCTACATTTGTCGTATTTCTTGATTGTTATTTTCTACGTTTTCATCTACTATCCTGGTCCTACTCAATCAAGGCGTAAACGATCATGTCTGTCAACAACCCTCTCTCATTGGTGCACTTAATCAGTTCTAACATTGATCTTTTGTCGAACCACGATGTCAGACCATCCAACATCTTGTCATTATGTCTTCCATGATATCTACTTCCCTGAATTGTACTTATTGTCACCAAATGTTCTATACTTACTTCTCGCATTATATGACCGAAGAACCTTGATTGTCTGATTCTATTTCTTTTGATAAGATGTCTTTGTGTGCAGTCCTGATTTAAAACGTGGTCCTTATTGGGGGAAATAAATAGATAATCGATATATATATATCAATATGGGCGGGATGGATAGTTGGAATGAAATATATGTAGATAGAAAGATGAGTGGATAGATAGATGAGTAGATAGATAGATTAGTAGATAGATAGATGTAGTAGTATAGATAGATGAGTAGATAGATAGATTAGAGATAGATAAATAGATGTAACAGATAGGTTAAAGTAAATAGATAAATTAGTAGATAGATGAGTAGATAGATAGATTAGTAGATAGATAGATGAGTAGATAGATAGATTAGTAGATAGACACATTTTCTTGACTATAGTTGAGCACTGCTTGCAAAGAAGACCATATCAAGGATGGAATGATGCACAATGCCATCATGTTTATAAACATGTCTGTGAGAAGCCGTACGTATTTATTCTTTCTTGTCTTTTCTCTAATTCTCTTTTGCTTCACAGTGTCAGAATAAGAAGAGATTTCTAGAACGATCTTTTGTGGGCTCTTCATAAACAGTGTCATGTGTAAGCAACCATTTAGTGTACGTCATCAGTCCATGTGCTAAACGTCATTTGTATAATACAAATGTAACACAATTTTTCAACAATTGATTAACAAACTGAAGTAGGTCATATATAATTTGTCTCTGTTAATACAAGAATATAGTTGTCGAATTATTCACATTATTGTCACATACGTCTCATCATTTTTTGAATCATCATCTACCTGTACATTGGATCACATCGTCTCATCACATTCATCATGTCCTTCTCATCACAGTCAGACACAGCGATTTGTGATCTCTGGCCAGTTCTACTACCGCCACCATCATAGTCGCATTTAAGATTTCATACATTTTATTTTGTTGATCAGAACTAGCTAAACAGGAAACAGATGCATTCTCTCTCTCACCCACTGCCTCACTCTATCTCTCTTATTCGCTCACTTACTCCATCACTCAGTCGCTCTGTCACTCTCTCATTCACTTACTCTATCTCTCTTACTCGCTCACTTACTCCATCACTCACTCACACATACGCAGACAGCGATAGATACAATATAAAACACATACACATAAAGAGACACATTTTACCAACTACCACACAGACAGATGATATACAGTCTATCCCAGATACACACATATACGATCTATCACACATGCACACACACATACAGCTAGATTCTACCTTATAACACAAAGAGAAATATAACTCAATCACACTCACCCACACTGAGAGTTACATTCTATTGCGCGCGCGCACACGCACACACAAACACACATACACACACCTATATATATATATATACATTCTAACACGGTGAGAGAGAAACATTTAAACACACACATACACAGAGATATAATCTATCACACACACATTCATACACTCATACACAGAGATACAATATACCATACACACACAAACACTCATACACAAAGATGCAATCTATCATACACACTCATACACATAAATACAATCTGTCATACACACACACTCATACACTCATACACAGAGCTACAATCTATCATACACACACACACATAAACAGAGCTATAATCTATCATACACACACACACATACACAGAGCTATAATCTATCACACAAACACACACACACACCCCTACACAGAGATACAATATATCATACACACAAACAATCATACACTCATACACAGAGATACAATATATTATACACACACACTCATACACAGAGATACAATATATCATACACACACAATCATACACTCATACACAGAGATACAATCTATGATACACACACACAATCATACACTCATACATAGAGATACAATATATCATACACACACACTCATACACAGAGATACAATCTATCATACACACACACAATCATACACTCATACACAGAGCTACAATCTATGATACACACACACAATCATACACTCATACACAGAGATACAATATATTATACACACACACTCATACACAGAGCTATAATCTATCACACAAACACACACTCATACACTCATACACAGAGATACAATCTATCATACACACACACCCCTACACATAGATACAATATATCATACACACACACATACATACACATAGATACAATCTATCATACACACACACATACATACACAGAGATACAATATATCATACACACACACTAATACACAGAGATACAATATATCATACACAGAGAGAGATACAATATATCATACACAGAGAGATATAGAGAGAGTGAGATACAATCTATCATATACAGAGAGAGAGAGAGCAGAGATAGAGATAGAGAGAGAGAGATACAATCTATCATACAGAGAGAGATACAATCTATCATACATAGAGAGATAGAGAGAGAGATACAATCTATCATACACAGAGAGATAGAGAGAGAGAGAGATACAATCTATCATACACAGAGAGATAGAGAGAGAGAGAGAGATACACTATATCATACACAGAGAGATAGAGAGAGAGAGAGAGAGAGAGAGAGATACAATCTATCACCTCCATAGAAATATCGTCATTGAAAATGCTGACTCCAAATGATTCCCTGATATGTTCAGACTTCTCTCCTAATATCTCTTTATGTTCCTCTATTCTCTTCTGTCGTTCTGAGATGAACTTATCTTTTCTATCATAAGGACAGGACTGTAACATACAAAGTCTTTGAATTCCTATTCTCTTCACTACGAAAGGTACACGACAACTACTTCGACATTGTGTTGTTGTTTCAGCATATCTCTAACCTATTTTCTTATTATACCTGTATTGTCCTGAATACTTACTATCCGTCGTAAATTCAAACTCGTATTATGTCCATCTCTCAGTTTCCTCTGTTTGAAGTGTAACTCCTAGTCTTTCATAGAATACATAGGGGATCTTCTTCAAATTTATTTTCTAGATTCACTCCTTCCTGATTCTCTCTAGGCATAACATAAATAAATAAGGAGATCTCCTAAGTCTAGCTTCTCATTCTGGGGTTTCTCTCAACTATCTTCTACTTGTTATTTATTTACAACTGTATCTGAGCACGAATAACATGTCCTTCTATGTGACGTGTACAAGGTAGGCATAGAATTGTCACATGTAAACTATCTGCTGTCTTACTTGCTGTCTAGCTTAGACTTTCTGGCGTGCTTATTATTTTACAATCTATACTCTACTTGTCCAGAGATCCCTGATCTCAGTGTAGGTGAGATCGAGATCCTAGCTCAACCTAGTCCTGTGTAATTACGGACATTGTAAAATCGAATATGGTCAACCATTTGTATTTAATTTAGATCAATCTGATATTAATAATTTTGATACTAATTCTAATATGTTTCAAAAATATGATGAAATAATATTGTATGTCATTAGATTGCTAAAATTATTTCAAATAAAATGATATCTATCTAGAATGTTAATAAATTCATTAGATGTAATAAATGTATTATGTCAAATAAAATTTATTAGATATGTTTTCAAATAAAATATAGTATTTTTCAAATAAATTAGATATGTTTTCAAATAAAATTTAGATTTCAATAATAAGATATGTTTTCAAATAAAATTCATTAGATATGTTTTCAAATAAAATCATTAATATCAATAAACATTAGATATGCAATAAAATTCTAAATCTATCGTTTAAATTAGACCGGGGACCATCGACAGTGCTACGGAGTTTGTGCACTACCACTGAGATCTCCTGTACAGAAAGAGATCAGATCACATATAGTAACTCACCGATGTGCAATATTGGTGGTCGTATCAATCAATCAAACTATAACTGGACATACTGTAATTAGCCCCTTTATTTGTATATCTATTTATTCTAGCTTCTACCGTATTAGTATTTCTAAACACTTCAATGTATGTCGTGTTTACACGTCTTGCAGCACAGTCTAGTGTAGATCATCTTCTACATATTACCTTCTATGTTTCAGTCAATTATCTACTGTCAAATGTCTCATCTGTAATTCACTAAATAGAAATGCTCCGACTTGTATCTTAGTTGAACAATTAGAAACTGCAATACATAACAATCATACTAAAATATAATGTCTATTGCGTGTGTCGTCTGTTCCTCTCTCGTGCAACGTCACACATCTGTTACAAGTCTATGCATATCATAACCCTCTCTCGTGTAACCTCACACATCTGCTACAAGTCTATGCATATCATAACCCTCTCTCGATGTAACCTTATGACAGTAGAATGATAACATTAAAAACAGTTAGTAGAATGATAACACAGTTAGTAGAATGATAAAATTGTGAGTAGAATGATAACATTGTGAGTAGAATGATAAATGTGAGTAGAATGATAACATAGTGAGTCAGGAATGATAATATTGTGATGTAGGAATGATAACATAGTGAGAAAAAGAATGATAACACAGTGAGTAGGAATGATAACACAGTGAGTAGAATGATAACATTGGGGTAAATAGAATGACTAATACATTGTGAGTGAGAAATGATACCATTAGGCATGAGTAGAATGATAACAAACAGTGAGTAGAATGATAACAATAGTGAGTAAAATGATAAATCATAAAGGTTGGTGAGGAATGATAACTTTAGTAGAATGAAAGAGAATCGATAATACCATGTAGATAGAGTAGAATGATAACATAGTGAAGTAGAATGATAACAAAATACAAACAAAGAAACAGACAGGTAGATATACTCATTTTGATGTGATGCTCATGTGGAAATAACTAAAAAAAAAGACTAGTTTTTTATCATGTGATGTTTTCAGACTTTTACTTTAGAAACTTAAATTGTTCAGCAGACTGCAGTACGCAGTTGAGTAGTATTAGTCGATCTTCACATGGCTGACAGCTAACTTTCTTCACACTCATCATCGTCCTTTGCGCTCCCAATATAGTTATAAGAACACAACATGAACAGCACTGATCTAAAGTGAGACTCGACGCACTCACTACTGCGCCATACCGAAGCATGATTAAGTGCGTAGTTATAGTAGAAATATGTCGATACAACCAGTATTATCTTCTGTACACTCTGTACTATAGTCTTATTGATGAGACTGACGTGCTACCTACTACGCCACCGAAGCATATAGTGTAGTTTAGTAAATATGTCGATACAACCAGTAGTATCTTCTGTACACTGTACTATAGTCCTCCGGAATTTCTCTCTCATTTCTGTCTTGCATCTGCAGATGTCATGTTCAACCATCAGTTACATCCTGAAACCCATCTTCTCGTGGTCTTCCTTCTTCTCTTTGCCGGTATGCCTCTTTCCATGACGGTCTTCTCCAGCCCTTCATGTCTTTTTATATGTCCAAAATATCTCAATTTTCTCTTTCTTATTTGTAGCATCAGCCAGGTTTCTTTGATTTTAAGTTCTTTCTGGATATATCTATTTGTTCTCTTCTCTGTCCAAGATATACGAAGGACTCTTTCTGTAGCACTTATATTCAAAAGCACATATATGTTTTCCCACTGTTTTATTAAATGTCCATGCTTCACACCCATACGTTGCCACTGGGAATATGCATACTTTTAGTATTCTAATCGGTGTTTTCTTATCAGTTCCGTTCCATACTGTTTTGAGTTGTTTAATTTTTGTAAAGCCGTTTTGTTTATCTTTTAATTTCCTTCATCACATTTCCATCTTTTGTTAGCAGTGAACCAAGATATTCAAAACTGTTCACATTTTCTACTTTCTCTCCATTGATAAAAATATCATTTCTCATGTTCGTTTTATCTGTTGTCATTATTTTTGTTTTTGCTACATTGTGATATAGATTTTGTTTTTCGCTTTTATCTTTCACTTCTAATAATTTCTCAATCCCTTTTGTGATATTGCAGTAACACTGCATCGTCAGCGTATCGTAGTTCAGGTATTTCTCTTCCTCCGATTATAAAAGGATCGTATAGTTCTTTTCCGCTACCATCTGTATCTTTCCTCATGATGTTTTCTGCATATATGTTAAACAGACAAGGCGACTTAATGCAGCCTTGTCTAACTCCAACCCTATGTCAAACCAGTCTGATGTATCATCACATGTTATTACAGCCGCCATTTGATCACTATAAAGTTCGCTTATGATCTGTATCAAATGTAATGGGAATCCCATTTCTCCCATAATCTTCCACAATTCCTGATTTTCTACACAATCAAATGCCTTTGAGTAGTCAATAAAGCATGAGTATAGATCTACATTATACTCTCTAGATTTTTCTATGATTGTTCTCATATTAAATATATGGTTACGTATACCTCTGTTCCGTCTAAACCCAGCTTGTGTTATGTTGATATTTTCTTCCATTTTTTTTTATACAGTCTTCCCATAATAATTTTTAATAAGATTTTACTTGCGTGGCTTATCAATGAAACTGTTCTATAGTTGGTACATACTTTGGTGTCTACCTATATAGGTATTGGGATAAATATTGTTCTTTTCCATTCCTTTGTCCATATTCCTGTTTCCATACCTTTTGCATTTTGCAGGATATATTTTTATGCTTTGCTCTCCTCCTGCTTTGATGCAACCAGTATGTCGATACAACCAGTATTATCTTCTGTACACTCTATACTATAGTCTTATTGATGAGACTGACGTGCTACTTACTCCGCCACCGAGGCATATAGTGTAGTTTAGTAAACATATCGATACAACCAGTATTATCTTCTGTATACTCTGTACTATAGTCTTATTGATGAGACTGACGTGCTACCTACTACGCCACCGAGGCATATAGAGTAGTTTAGTAAATATGTTGATACAACCAAATAAGATTAACAAATATGACATATATTTCTTATTTATGTTTGTCTTTAGAAGATGTTTTCCTCAACTTTCACTTTTTCTTCTTCTTCTTCTTCTTCTTCTTCTTCTTCCAGGTTATAAGTACAATATCTGTACACAAGACAGTATGTATGATAACGTTGATGAAATAACTACAAGCAACAGTCACAGTCAAGCAGACAGTTGGATGGACATGCACAGTCTTGTGTCACATACTGACTGCTATCACATGTTATATTGTAACTTGAGTCAAGCAGACAGTTGGATGGACATGTACAGTCTTGTGTTACATACTGACTGCAGTCATATGTTATATTGTAACTTGAGTCATGCTGAATATTTGCTGGAGTCAGGTACTATATATTGACTCAAGTCAAATGTGATATTGAATGTGATATTAAAGTTGTCTAAGACTGTTGACTAAAGCTAACGTTTTCTTGGTTATCTTTGTGTATGTAATTAAAGTATTAATTCACGAATGAGAGTTGGACTGGGATATGTAGAACTAATACTGAATCTATTAAATTTTTGAAAGCCTGTTTTGTTCAAACGAGATTGTTTATATTGTTCGAGTCTACTATATGACTTGTCCAAACAATATACTCCACACTTCATTACACAGATGGCAAGCTGGGTTATTTCATTTTGGGTGATCCTGAATTATTTATGGTTCCATTAACATCTAAATTAGGATTTGTAGTAAACTAACGTATCAAACTCTTTAGTCAATAATGTTCTAGATTATAGTGATACATCGTTGATTTCTTGAGATAACCAAGTTTCAATTTTGTTGTTAATTAGAATAAGTAGTTTAACATTATAATTGAAAAAATATTATAATATGCAATCTAACTTCTTCTTTTCTCGTCACACTGCTATAGGGTTGTAGTTTAATATCATGGTCTTCTAGGTTTTTCTTACTCGTCTTGGATGGCTCAGGGGATGGAATTGTGTATTATTATACAAGCTACAGGGGCGGCTCGTGGTCATTTTTGGTGGTGGGACCAAACAAAAATTGACGAAAAAATCATTGTTTTTGGGTTAGGTTAAATTTTAATATTTACTATTATTTAACTATTCGGAAAGTTATTTCCATTTACATTATTAATTATTTAACTATTTCACGGAAAGTTATTTCCATTTACTATTATTTGACTATTCGGAAAGTTATTTCCATTTACTATTATTTGACTATTCGGAATTCGGAAAGTTATTTCCCTTTACTAGAATAATCTGGTACCACAGGCGCAAATAACAAAACAGAACAACGCTGTGCCATGGTTAGTGAGCTGGCACTGATCAAGACCATACCCCACCTCCTCATGGTGACCCTGTAAATATACAAAGGATCCTGACTTGCTATGTGGTTGGGGATCGAGAGAGAGCTACTATGGTATAGGTAGTAGAGCAAGCGCAGACACGTCTCTCAGATCCTAAATCCTGAGTGAATGCACGTATCTCCTAGCCAATGTCTAATGACAAAGTTGCATAAATACAAAACAAATGTAAGAAGTAACAAAGTACGAATATTATGTCAGTGTAAAATCACTCTCCTCCAATCAATGGCAGCACCATAATTGTCAGCTATCGGCAAGAAAACCGGGCACTATCACCAACGCACTATAGGACACATTAGGAAAACTCATAATTCTTGGGCGCATGACAACAACAACTAGAATATCTAGCATATAACTAATATACAAAACTGAACTTACCAAGTAATAGCTTTACTTATAAAAGAGTTGAGCATGTCTGTTCTTTTGGCTGGCAAACATACCGATGACTCGTTTGCTGAAGTTTTGAAATTCACCAATTTCTTTTTTATGAACTCAACAAACATCCGGTGAATTCAAACTATATTGGTCCATACTATTCCTAAGGAATTTTTTTTATTCTTTTCAAGGTGCTGAAACATCGCTCTGCATCCGCTGTTGAAACTGGAGTAGTTAGTGCAATTTGAAGAGTTTTGTGTACTTCAGAAAACGATTCCTCGAAGGAATGATGTATGCATCAACTGTAGAAATTAAATACTGAAGGAATATCTTTCAAAGTATCATTAGGGGTCAAAGGCGCATACGGACAACGCTGCGCCAGGAGTAGTGAACTGGCAATAATCAAGATCCTACCCCACCTCCACGTGGTGACCCTGGAAACAGACAGTAGATCCTGTCTGGCTTAGCGGGTATGAATCGAGGGAGAACTACTCTGGTATAAGTAGTGATGTAAGCAGTTATGTTATACAAGATCTACTCGCAAGATAGACGAGAAGAATCGCCGAGCGACTGTCTCTGCACATCTCTCCAGGACGACGGGAAAAGCGAAATAAATTAAAAAGCGAATCGTATAAAATTGACAAGATACAAGTCGTCAGGAGAAAACTATTCAAGTCCACTCGAAGTAATGGTGGCAACGCCTTTGCCAAGCTCTCGCCAAGGATCGTCAGAAAAGATGCAATGTGAAGTGGCGACACACGGGAAGATTGCAGTTAACTCCGTACAAGAGGTCAAGCGTAGATACATCTATTGAGTGAAGTTAGCCGAGTGCAAATCCTAAAGTTGCGTTTTAGCGCCTAACGAAACTGTCTTCCCTGAAACAACCGGACAAGGTACTGTTGTTCTTACAACTAACATCCTCGGCAAAACCGGGGCGGATGATGTTTGGCGAGCGCAAGATCTAAGTTGCGCTGATAGCGCATAATGAAATGACCCTCTACATTATTTGTGCGCAGCCCCAGTCCAGTGTTTCCCGGGGTCGGGGAAAATGCAGAGTAGAAACTGCAAATTGTCAATTGCCGACATGCGCCTCGAGAAGACTGACAATGTTCCTATTCCGGAATAAACTCAATGGACTAAGAAAAGTAAGGCCGACATTGTAAACATTTGACAGGCTGTCCAACTCCGAACAATGACGAAGGTCGACACTTTTCACGGTGTGTTGTACGGGTAAGATGCCGTCCCAAGACAAGCTTATGTGCCCTAAAATTCTGAGAAATGTTCCTAATCCGGAACGACTCACATAGTCAGAAAGGGTGCACAGCTCTTTGGCGTAGATCATAAAGCACAAATATACGACGAAAGATGATCGTAAAAGAGCAATCCTAGAGCAAACAACCCTAGTAAATAAAAGGCTGGCAATACGTCGGATGTCCTGGCCTAGTCACGATAGGCGCATAACTTGGCACAACGCACAATTCGCTCTTTGGCTCAGATCAAATACACACCACAAAATTGGTTTAATAAGTGGTCGAAAGGTAACGTTCGCGAAAGAAGAAGAATCAACTGTCATGTACAAGACTGTGTTTCCAACTTCAAGAAGCTTACTTGAATCAACTGTGGGGTTAAAAGGGGCGCATAGGGATAACATTGCGCCAGGATTAGTGAGCTGGTACTAATCAAGATCCTACCCCACCTCCCCGTAATGACCCTAGAAACAGACAATGGTTTCTTTCTGGCTAAGCGGGTAGAGATCGAGGGAAAGGTACTCTGGTATAAGTGGTAATGCAGACGCAGTCACGGTGGATGAGATCCGCTCGCAACACAGACGAGCGGAATCCCAGAGTGACCATTAATGCACGTCTCTCCCGGCCGATGGGAAAAGCTAAACAGATAAACATAAATGATGATGGGTGCATCCAGAGAAGAGACGTGGGCCCTGGTGGGGCGAAACTCGGAGCCCGTAGGTGGAGACATCGAGTTGAGTTGCACGTTATTGAACGAATCCTAACTCCCCCGGAATAAATGACCGAAATTAAATTGCCAGTTGTGGGCAAGAATCGATGTAAAACAAATCAAAGGTCTCGACAAGAGTCTCTGAAAACACGACAACCTATCGTGGAGACACATGGGAAGATTGCGGTAAACTCCACACAAGAGGCCAAGCGCAGATAAATCTGTTTAGTAAAGTTAGCAGAGCGCAAATACTAAAGTTGAGTTTTAGCGTCTAACGAAACTCCTTTCCCCTTAACAACCAAGCAAGGTACTATTGTTCCCGGACAAACCATATGTGGGTGATGATTGAACAAGGTACTATTGTTCCCGGACAAACCATATGTGGGTGATGATTGAACAAGGTACTATTGTTCCCGGACAAACCATATGTGGGTGATGATTGAACAAGGTACTATTGTTCCCGGACAAACCATATGTGGGTGATGATTGAACAAGGTACTATTGTTCCCGGACAAACCATATGTGGGTGATGATTGAACAAGGTACTATTGTTCCCGGACAAACCATATGTGGGTGATGATTGAACAAGGTACTATTGTTCCCGGACAAACCATATGTGGGTGATGATTGGCGAGTGCAAAATCTAAATTGCGCTGATAGCGCCTAATGAAACGACCCTCTACATTATTTGTGCGTGGCCCCAGTCCAGTGTTTCCTGGAGACATGGAACATGCTGAGTAAAATTGCCAAGTACCGACACGCGCTTCTAAAAGGCTGAGAATGTTCCTACTCCGGAATAAACTAACAGTTGCCGAAAAGTAAGGCCGACAGTGTAGTGGTATGACAGGTCGTCCAAATCCAAACATTGACACTTTTCACGGTGACCTATACGAGTAGAATATTGTGGTGCACGACAAGCTTATGTGTCCCAAATGACTGAGGATGTTCCTAATCCGCAACGACATCATTTAGTCTGAATGGCGCATAGTGTAAACATACTCTTGGCGAAGATCATAAAAGCCAAATATACAGCAACAAATGATCGTTAAAGAGCAATAAACACACAAAGCTGCCGGCAAGTGACCGTTTCATTGACTAGTCCTAGAAGGCTAGTTAATGTTCCTAAACCAAAGCGACCACATCCAGTCAGACAAATTTGCAAAGTACATGCAGTAAGTGGTTAGGAAAGTACGGCCGAAAATGTAACGATTTGACAGGCTGTCCAAATCCAAAAATTGGTGAAGGCTGACACTTTTCATGGTGTACTATAAAAGAAAGTCGCCGTCTCAGGGCAATCTTATGTGCACCAAGAAATATTTGTAATCTGCAACGGAATCAAGATAGAACTTGAATCTATCCAGCCATTATTGTGGTTTAATAATTACACTTTGTATAAGCAGAACTACAAATGATGAGGTTTTAAATCAGGCGTGCACAAAAAGAAATCTTAAAAGAATAAGAATCAGACAATCAAGGTTCTTGTTACATATAATGTCTTCATATGTCTCTTGGATACATTCTTCTTCACATCTAGATGTCTTCAATATTCCATGTCTTCATATGTTTCTTGCATACATTCGTCTTCATATTTAGATGTCTTTAATATTCCTAGTATTCATATGTCTTTTGAGTAATTCCTTTTTAAATCTAAATGCCTTTAATATTCCAAGGCTTCATGTGTATCTAGCATACATTCTTCTTCTAATCTAGATGTCTTCATTATTCCATGTCTTCATATGTCTCTTGCATACATTCTTCTTCACATCTAGATGTCTTCAATAATCCACATCTTCATATGTCTCTTGCATACATTCTTCTTCACATCTAGCTGTCTTCAATAATCCACATCTTCATATGTCTTGTAACATTCTTCTTCACATCTAGATGTCTTCATTTTCCATGTCTTCATATGTCTCTGTCATACATTCTTCTTCACATCTAGATGTCTTCAATATTCCATGTCTTCATATGTCTCTTGCATACATTCTTCTTCACATCTAGATGTCTTCAATAATCCACATCTTCATATGTCTCTTGCATACATTCTTCTTCACATCTAGCTGTCTTCAATAATCCACATCTTCATATGTCTCTTGCATACATTCTTCTTCACATCTAGATGTCTTCATTATTAAAGGCTTCATATGTCTCTTGCATACATTCTTCTTCACATCTAGATGTCTTCAATATTCCATGTCTTCATATGTCTCTTGCATACATTCTTCTTCACATCTAGCTGTCTTCAATAATCCACATCTTCATATGTCTCTTGTATACATTCTTCTTCACATCTAGATGTCTTCATATTCCACGTCTTCATATTCTCTTGATACATTCTTCTTCACATCGAGATGTCTTCAATATTCCATGGCTTCATATGTCTCTTGTATACATTCTTCTTCACATCTAGATGTCTTCAATATTCCATGTCTTCATATGTCTCTTGCATACATTCTTCTTCACATCTAGATGTCTTCAATATTCCAGTCTTCATATGTCTCTTGTATACATTCTTCTTCACATCTAGATGTCTTCATTATTCCATGTCTTCATATGTCTCTTGCATACATTCTTCTTCACATCGAGATGTCTTCAATATTCTATGGCTTCATATGTCTCTTGTATACATTCTTCTTCACATCTAGATGTCTTCAATATTCCAAGTCTTCATATGTCTCTGGCACACATTCTTCTTCACATCTAGATGTCTTCAATATTCCAAGTCTTCATATGTCTCTGGCACACATTCTTCTTCACATCGAGATGTCTTCAATATTCCAAGTCTTCATATGTCTCTGCATACATTCTTCTTCACATCGAGATGTCTTCAATATTCCAAGTCTTCATATGTCTCTGGCACACATTCTTCTTCACATCTAGATGTCTTCAATATTCCAAGTCTTCATATGTCTCTGTACACATTCTTCTTCACATCGAGATGTCTTCAATATTCCAAGTCTATATATTTCTCTTGTATACATTCTTCTTCACATCGAGATGTCTTCAATATTCCATGTCTTCATATGTCTCTTGTATACATTCTTCTTCACATCGAGATGTCTTCAATTTTCCCAAATGTCTTAATATACAAACAAATATATATTTATTTCTTTATATTAGTTAGTTAGTTAGTTAATTAGTTTGTTTGTTCCTTGTCTTAATATACAAACAAATATATATTTATTTCAGTATATTAGTTAGTTAGTTAGTTAATTAGTTTGTTTGTTCCTTTCGTGTCAAAGGCGGTACATAGGGCGGAGGTTTTAGATCTCCATGTAATGCGGTTCGTTGCTAGCAGTTGCAGATCTTGTATGGTTTTCAATCCCAATAATTTACTTTCTTGTTGGATGGTTCTTCGAAGTTTATATGATTGGGAAGTGGCGATTGATTTTTAAATCAATTTTTCACTTCTGGGTTTCTCTTCAAGTCTTTTAGGATTTGGTCCCTTGCAAAAACTATTCTACACGTCTGGAATTTTTCAATATTCTAGTTGATTTGTGTAAAATCTCTAGTTCTATCTTCATATGTGTCAAGTCTTCACTTCTAAAATTCTTCAATATTCTAGTTGATTCGTGTAAAATCTCTAGTTCTATCTTCATATGTGTCAAGTCTTCACTTCTAGAATTCTTCAATATTCTAGTTGATTCGTGTAAAATCTCTAGTTCTGTCTATATGTATTCACAGTCTACAATTTAATTTCCTCGAATTTTGGCTTGGTTTTATCTGATTGGAAATTAATTTCTCTTCAGATCTGTATCAGAGCTATGCTGCCAGCCCTTTCTCTGCATTGCTTTTGTTTCTCTGTCTGTCGTCCAGGTTCCTCTCAGGCTAATCTCCAAAGCTCCTCTCTATCTGCCTGTGGGTATCAGACCTCCCTCGAAAGGATCACTCTGGCTCCTCTGTGTCTGTCCTTTTTTCTTTTTTTTAACTAGCTGATCTCTCTCACTCTATCATACCTCCCATCATGGCCTCTTTGTTGGTTCTGTTTGATCTAGCTCTGTATTTATATCTCTATATATGTAGGTTGTAAATTGTCATATTCCTTTATCTCAGACTTCTCAGTTTGTCGGAAATTTCCTTCCTAAAACAATTATAATCTTCTCATACTGGTTGATCGACAGAAAACAAAACTGAAATATTGTTCTGCTATTAATCGAATCTTCAATTTGAATCATGCCTTCCTAGCTAATCTCCAAGTTAATCAAAGCTGATGAGAATGTACTCAAATTCTTTCTACCTCGAGTAAGGTGTACGATCTCATTGATCTTATTTCTTAAAGTGTTCGTAGTTTGATTAGTTTTGAAAAACAATTAAACTTATTTTGTCAAATTCTGGACATCTTTGTTTGACAGGAAAACTACAACGTCCTAAGAGTCAAAGGAAGAAGAGTTAGAGGAATAAGACTAAGAGAAAGTAAAAGAGAGGTAGGAGGGATTCGTTTAATTATAAGAATAGTCTGACATATATGTGTGTGTGTCAATATGTGTGTGTGCCAATATGTGTGTGTGCCAATATGTGTATATGTCAATACGTTTGTGTGTGTGTGTGTTTATTTGTGTGCATAATATTTAATAAATAACAAATATGCAGTTCCTATTGATCTCTATAGTACTCATGTACATCTCTAGTTATTCTATCTAACACAATGAAGAAAGTAATAGTATGATCAAGATATTGATGTACATCTATAGTTATTATATCTAACACAATGAAGAAAGTAATAGTATGATCAAGATATTGATGTACATCTCTAGTTATTCTATCTAACACAATGAAGAAAGTAATAGTATGATCAAGATATTGATGTACATCTCTAGTTATTCTATCTAACACAATGAAGAAAGTAATAGTATAATCAAGATATTGATGTACATCTCTAGTTATTCTATCTAACACAATGAAGAAAGTAATAGTATGATCAAGATATTGATGTATATCTTTAGTTATTCTATCTAACACAATGAAGAAAGTAATAGTATGATCAAGATATTGATGTACATCTCTAGTTATTCTATCTAACACAATGAAGACAGTAATAGTATGATCAAGAGTGATTGATGTACATCTCTAGTTATTCTATCTAACACAATGAAGAAAGTAATAGTATGATCAAGATATTGATGTACATCTCTAGTTATTCTATTTAACACAATGAAGAAAGTAATAGTATGATCAAGATATTGATGTACATCTCTAGTTATTCTATTTAACACAATGAAGAAAGTAATAGTATGATCAAGATATTGAAAACCAATGGGAAAACAGAGGACACTTTGAGAAGATTGATAGAGCAAGAAATAGATTAATAAGAATATTGCATGCCATAGATTTCATATCGGGATGAGAAGATATCTCAACATAGATTTCATAATGGGATGAGAAGATATCTCAACATAGATTTCATAATGGGATGAGAAGATATCTCAACATATATATCATAATGGGATGAGAAAATATCTCAACATAGATATCAAAACGAAATGAGATCTCAACAATACATTCTCATAATGGGATGAGAAAATATCTCAACATAGATATCATATCGGGATGAGAAGATATCTCAACATAGATATCATAATGGATGAGAAATATCTCAACATAGATATCATAATGGAATGAGAAAATATCTCAACATAGATATCATAATGGGATGAGAAAATATCTCAACATAGATTTATAATGGGATAGAAAATATCTCAACATAGATTTCATAATGGATGAGAAATATCTCAACATAGATATCGTATTGATTGAGAAATATCTCAACATTGATATCATAATGAATGAGAAAACATGGTATATAAATTTCCAAGGATATTACTGCCTTTTGACCGCTTACCCTCAACATCTACTTCTGGAATATTACTCAGTAGAGTGTTGTAATTGTTTACATGTATACCATATTTGATTTATACTCCGCCATTGCCTGTTCCAAGCCTGGATGAAAGAGGAGGACTTGTGCGTGAGGGCAGCTACCTCATCATAAGAAAATGATAGAGCTACAGCAACTTGCAAGAAAGGATGCCATACTTGTAAACCGACCAGCCAGGTGGTGTGCGGTGCACCTAGTGCATCAATGACGGTTGCTGATGAAAACCGCTTTACTAAAGTCAGCAACCCGACTCGTACATTACTTGGTTCAAAACACACACTAAAATTAGATTTTGGAATGTGAGAACGATGGCCACGACTACAAAATCAGCCCACATTGCAGAAGAAATGAAAAGATACGAGCTGGACATACTGGGGTTAAGTGAGGTGAGATGGCCTGGAACAGATAGAAGAATAATTAGTGGATTAACCTTCATATATTCAGGGAGAGAGGATGGTAAGAATTTTGAAGGAGTGGGTATAATGATGACACCTAGAGTAGCAAAGAGCATGTTAGAATGGGAACCCATCTCGAGTCGAATAATCAGAGCCCGCTTCAGTACCAAGCATGTCAATATGACAATACTGCAGTATTATGCACCAACAAACGAGGCTGATGACGATAAGAAAGACACATTTTATGAGCAACTACAAGATCAAATTAACAAGACCCAAAAACATGACCTGTTAGTAGTAATGGGGACTTTAATGCCAAGGTTGGAAGTGATAATGTAGGGGTAGAGAGAGCTATAGGAAAACAAGGAATAAACACAATAAATGGGAATGGAGAATGACTGGCGGAGTTATGTATGTTGTCAAACTTAGTAATTAGAGGTACCATCTTTGCACATAAGGAAATTCATAAACTTACTTGGCACTCACCAGATGGAGTGACCAGGAATCAGATTGACCATATGTGCATAAATACACAATTTAGAACATCATTGCTGGATGTCCGTGCATACAGAGGGCAGATGTAGGAAGTGATCATAATTTATGCATAGGTAAATTGAAATTGAAATTTAAAATTCACCATACTAAAAAGAACAACTGCAATAGACAGTCAAAGACTACAAAATAAAGAAGTAAAAGAGGAATATCAGCTCGAACTTAAGAATAGGTTCGAGTTACTCAATGTGAAAATGAACAGAACATTGAAGACAAATGGACTAAGATAAAGGACACACTATTGGGGCAGCAAATAGTAGCGCAGGATTAAAGACGAAAGACAGAAAACCCTGGATAAGCGATGACACCTGAAAATGTATTCAAGAAAGAAGAAAGATGAAACTAGCGATATTTAATACTAAGAATGCGACAGATGAAATCCAAGCTAAAGAGGAATATGGACTAAAAGACAAGGAAGTGAAAAGAGCGGCTAGAAGAGATAAAAGAGCATGTCAATCGACTGACTGAAGAAGGTGAAAAGGCAGCTAAGACTGGAAACAGTAAAATGCTATACAATACACTAAAACAACTTACTGGAACTTTTGTTTCAAGGGTGACCAATCAAGAATAAAGATGGTAAAGTTCTAACATCAGATACCGAGCAGAAGAAAAGATGGGCAGAACATTTAGAAGAAATATTAATGACTGATCCACCAGTACTACTCAAGTTTGACGAAGAGGCAAGAAACAGCTCCTACCAATTAACGAAGAAATGATAAGTGTAGCTGAGGTCAAGGAGGCAATCCGTTCCTTGATAAACAATAAGGCAGCAGGTGATGACAACATTACTGCAGAAATGCTCAAAGCGGATGATGATACAACTATTAGCCAGGTGCAAAAACTATTTAATAAAGTATGGGACGAAGAAATTGTCCCAGATCAATGGAAAAAGGGAATAATTGTTAAGATCTCCAAAAAAGGTGATCTCAAAGATTGCAACAACTGGAGAGGATCACCCTATTATCAGTAATGACCAAGACTTTCTGCAAAATCATTCTTAATAGAATCAAAGAAGCAGTGGACACAACCTTGAGAGAAGAAAAAGCTGGTTTTAGACCTGGGAGAAGTTGCTTAGACCAAATAATTACCCTACGATTATTTTTGGAGGAACATATTGAAAAGCAACAACCACTTATACTAAATTTCATCGATTTTAAAAAGCCTTTGATAGTCTACACAGAATCTCCTGTGAATATTCTGAGATGCTATGGAATACTAGACAAAATAATAAACATTATTAAGAGCCTCTATGAGGGTTCACAGTGTGCAGTTCGGGACTGAGGACGAGACACACGACTGGTTTATGGTTGAAACCGTAGTAAAGCAAGACTGTATTTCTATCTCAGCTTATTGTTTGGAGTGGCCATTGACTGGGTGATGCGAAAATGTTGCAGTGGTGAAACTGCCATCGATTGGGTAGAAAATAGTCAACTAGAAGATTTGGATTTTGCAGATGATATTGCCTTGTTAAGTAGAAACAACCAAGATATGCAAAGAAAAACAGACAACTTGTCATTTATAGCATCAAAAGTTGGACTGCAGATAATATATGAAAAAACAAATATAATGAAGACACCTATGGCAAGTAGTGCAGATATCACCCTGGAATCTAAAATGATAAAAATAACAGAGCAGTTCACCTATTTAGGTTGCAATTTTGATTGCACAGGAAATGTTAAAAAGAAATTATGATACGAATTGGCAAAGCAACATCAGCTTTTAAAAGTCTAAATAAAATATGGAACTGCAAGTTATATAGTATTTAAACTAAATTACGAATTTTCAATTCAAATGTTGTATCAATCCTAACATATGCCAGCTAGAGTTGGAAAATGACTAAAGATATAGAAAGAAAGTTGAATGCATTTGAAAATAGATGTCTGCGAAAAATAATGAATATAAAATGTAACGAATTCAGGAGAAGTGATGAAATCAGAGACATGTCTGGTCAAGCACTAGTGACAACTGTTATAAGATAGAGAAGATGGAGATATGTTGGACACACCTTGAAGAGAAATGATCAACGAATATCAAAGCAGGCATTGAAGTGGGATGCAAAGGGTTCAAGCAAGAGAGGTCAACCTAAGGAGACCCTGAAACGAACTTTGCTGAGAGAGGCTGGAAATATCGGTCTCAGTTCCATGGAGGAGATTGAGCGAATTACCCAGGATAGAGCGGTACGACAAATTGCTTTCAGGCCCTATGTAACGCATAACGGTACGAGATGAATTATTATTATTATATTTGATTTAAATCCGTTTGATTGCCTTCAAAACATGTTATGTTTTTCCATGAATAACTTTTACGTAAATTAATTCCTTGTTTCCTTCAGTACTTGTTTTAGAAATCTAACATTTCTTGTATAATACACATCTGAAAGTCTGACATTGTCTCAGTTCTGACAATCTTTCATATAACCAAATTAGATAGGATATCACTCTACAGTACAACTGTTCAGAAGTGTTACTATAATGTTTGGTTTTTATGTTTCTAGTGGGAGAGATGGATCTGTGTAGCTTCCAGAGAGTAAGGATCTGTGTAGCTTCCAGAGAGAATGGATCTGTGCAGCTTCCAGAATGAGAGATGGATATGTGTAGCTTCCAGAGTGAGAGTTGTATGCAGTGTGTGATTGGCTATTGGTTATAGGTTATTAATTTGACGTTATTGCAATCCAGGCAGACCCATAGGTGCTCAGTCTCCCACAACAGATCCTAATGGTTTCTTTCGCTCCTGGTTAAACACACTCCTCACTATGCACATCAGGCATCCAGTTCTACTTGTACAGCTGGTAACTCCAAACTTCTTAATCATTGGATCGATTCAACATCTATTTGTGTCCTCCTTCAACAAACAGCGAAGAGACCGAAGAACATCCCCCTAATCCATCTTCAACTCCCCAACAATTGATTCTGTTGATGCAAGCCTGTCCGCTCTCTCATTACTTATCTTCAACTCCCCAACAATCGATGCTGTTGATGCAAGCCTGTCCGATCTCTCATTACTTATCTTCAACTCCCCAACAATCGATGCTGTTGATGCAAGCCTGTCCGATCTCTCATTACTTATCTTCAACTCCCCAACAATCGATGCTTTTGATGCAAGCCTGTCCGCTCTCTCATTACTTATCTTCAACTCCCCAACAATCGATGCTGTTGATGCAAGCCTGTCCGATCTCTCATTACTTATCTTCAACTCCCCAACACTCGATGCTGTTGATGCAAGCCTGTCCGATCTCTCATTACTTATCTTCAACTCCCCAACACTCGATGCTGTTGATGCAAGCCTGTCCGATCTCTCATTACTTATCTTCAACTCCCCAACAATCGATGCTGTTGATGCAAGCCTGTCCGATCTCTCATTACTTATCTTCAACTCCCCAACAATCGATGCTGTTGATGCAAGCCTGTCCGTTCTCTCATTACTTATCTTCAACTCCCCAACAATCGATGCTGTTGATGCAAGCCTGTCCGATCTCTCATTACTTATCTTCAACTCCCCAACAATCGATGCTGTTGATGCAAGCCTGTCCGATCTCTCATTACTTATCTTCAACTCCCCAACAATCGATGCTGTTGATGCAAGCATGTCGCTCTCATTACTTATCTTCAACTCCCCAACAATCGATGCTGTTGATGCAAGCCTGTCCGATCTCTCATTACTTATCTTCAACTCCCCAACAATCGATGCTGTTGATGCAAGCCTGTCCGATCTCTCATTACTTATCTTCAACTCCCCAACAATCGATGCTGTTGATGCAAGCCTGTCCGATCTCTCATTACTTATCTTCAACTCCCCAACAATCGATGCTGTTGATGCAAGCCTGTCCGATCTCTCATTACCGCAAACACCCTCATGCCCAAGCCAGTAGACACACGTAAGCCTCTGGAGGTTAGAAACTTCTATAGACTACATGCAGTGCAAGAGTTAAGTCTGTTACGTTGTGAAAGTACAAACAATCAAACCCAGAGCATATGATGATTGCATGGTTTGCTGCTGTAAGCAAGGTTGCAGAGACCAAACTCATGTTTACAACAATGAACATAACTTTGTCATTTGTCTATCTAGCATGTACATAATATTGTCACTTTCTGTGCGATCATTTATATTTGATTCATGTTATTTGATTAGCAATCAGGAATATATAATCATCTTTATACACAATGGACCAACATCATCATCATCATCATCATCATCTTTATTATCGTACAAACTATTTGAAAGTTCCAGGAAGAGAGAACTGTTATTAGTGGGAAAAGTGAAAGAAAGTCACAAGCTGACGTTTGAAATAAAGAAGTTTATATCTTGGAAAAAATAATAAAAAACTTTAAGAAAATGAGATTGTTTTATTTACTCTCAGAGTTGATGACATTTTCATTGTATGTTGTTGATTTGAGCACATGATGATGATGATTGCTCATTATTGACTGAAGTAAGCAGTACATGTGTTTCTTCATTCACTTTCTCTCTCGTGGCACACAGTGCACCTGGTCAACTCTCACCTGGTCAACTCTAACCAGATCAATTCTCACCTGTTCTTCTTTCACCTGATCAACGCCTACCTGGTCAACTCTCACCTGGTCAACTCTCATCTGGTCAACTCTAACCTGGTCAACTCTCACCTGGTCAAGTCGCAGCTGGTCAACTCTCACCTGGTCTACTCTCATCTGGTCATCTCTCCCCTGGTCAACTCTCAACTGGTCACACTCACCTAGTGAACTCTCAGCCGGTCACCTATCACCTGTCAACTTACATAGTCATCTCTGACCTGGTCGACTCTCACCTCACTGGTCAACTTTCTCTTGATCAACTTTCACCTGGCCAACTCTCTCATGGTCATCTCTCACCTGGTCATCTCTATAATGACGCACAGTTCATCTGGTCAACTTTTCCTGGTCAATACTCTCCTAGTCATCTCTCACATGATCAACTCTGACCTGGTCAACTCGAAATTGGCCGACTTTCTCCTTGTCAACTCTCGTGTGACACATAGTTCTCCTAGTGATCTCTCTCCTGGTCATCTCTCACATGGTCAACTCTCTTCTGGTCAACTCTCACCTATTCAACTCTCACCTGGTCATCTTTCACATGTCAACTCTCACATGGTTATCTCTCACCTGGTTGACTCTCACCTGGTCAACTCTCACTGGTCAACTCTCTCCTGATCAACTTTCAACTGGCCAATTCACTTTTGGTCAACTCTCACTTGGTCATCTCTATAATGACACACAGTTCACCTGGTCAACATTTTCCTTGTCAACTCTCTCCTGGTCATTTCTCACATGGTCAACTCCACATGGTCAACCGCACTTGGCCGACTTTCTCTGTCAACTCTCTCGTGACACACAGTTCACCTATGAACTTTCTCCTGGTCATCTCTCACATGGTCAACTCTCCCCTTCTCAACTCTCACCTGGTAAACTCTCACCTGCTCAACTTTCTCTTGGTCAAGTCTCACCTGGTAAACCCTCTCATGACACACAGTTCAACTAGTCAACTCGCACCTGGTCAACTCTCACCTGGTCAACTCTCATGACACAGTTCACTGGTAAACTCTCACCTGGTCAAAATCTTGTGACACACAGTTCAACTAGTCAACTCACTCTTGGTTAACTCTCTCTTGATCAACTCTCTTGGTAACTCTCACCTGATCAACTCTTTCATAACACAAAGTTCACCTGGTCAACTCTCACCTGGTCAAATCTTTCATAACACACAGTTCATCTGGTTAACTCTCACCTGATCAACTCTTTCATAACACAAAGTTCACCTGGTCAACTCTCTCATAACACACAGTTCACCTGGTTAACTCTCACCTGATCAACTCTTTCATAACACAAAGTTCACCTGGTCAACTTTCTCGTAACACACAGTTCACCTGGTCAACTCTCACCTGGTCAACTCTCTCATAACACAAAGTTCACCTGATCAACTCTCACCTGGTCAACTCTCTCATAACACACAGTTCACCTGGTCAACTCTCTCATAACACAGTCACTGTCAACTCTCTCATGTTGTATACTCAATGTTCAGTGTCTTAGTCGTGCACATCTTAATATTGTAAATCTTAATGTTACAGAACGAGATAGTCTATGTACCGTTGATTCAAGTGTCTTATATCTCAGGGAACAGAAGGAGACAGTCTATGTACCGTTGTATCATGTGTCTTATATCTTAGGGAACAGAAGTAGACAGTCTATGTAACGTTGATTCAAGTGTCTTATATCTCAGGAACAGAAGGCAGATAGTCTATGTACGTTGTATCATGTATTTATATCTAGGGAACAGAAGGAGACAGTCTATGTACCGTTTGATTCAAGTGTCTTATATCTCAGGAACAGAAGGAGACAGTCTATGTACCGTTGTATCATGTGTCTTATATCTAGGAACAGAAGACAGTCTATGTACCGTTGTATCAAGTGTCTTATATCTCAGGGAACAGAAGAGACAGATCTATGTACCGTTGTATCAGTACCTATATCTCAGGAACAAAGCAGTTGATCTATACCGTTGATCAGTATCTTATATCTCAAGGAACAGAATGAAAGTCATGTACCGTTGTATCATGTGTCTTATATCTCAGGAACAGAAAGAGACAGTCTATGTACCGTTGTATCATGTGTCTTATATCTCAGGAACAGAAGGAGAAGTCTATGTACCGTTGTATCATGTATCTATATTTCAGGGAACAGAAGGACATCTATGTACCGTTGTATCATGTGTCTTACATCTGAGGAACAGAACGAGACAGTCTATGTACCTTGTATCATTGTCTAAATCTAGGAACAGAAGGTCAGTCTATGTACCGTTGTATCATGTGTCTTATATCTAGGAACAGAAGAGACAGTCTATGTACCGATGTATCATGTGTCTTATATCTCATAGAACAGAAGGCGAGAATCTATGTACCGTTGTATCATGTGTCTTATATCTCAGGGAACAGGGGGACAGTCTATGTACCGTTTATCATGTGTCTTATATCTCAGGAACAGAAGAGACAATCTATGTACCGTTGTATCAGTATCTATATCTCGGAACAAAAGCAGTTGAGACATCGTGTACTGAATGTATGAAAACGCTTTAAACTATACATCTCTATTTTCCCAAGATGATTTATTTGCCCAGTCATTGCCAGCTGCCGACATGACATTAAATCTACGTCAAATATTGTATGTAAGTTCTTGATTCTCTTCGATTATTTGATAATTTATATCTCAACTGTTTGAGTTTATACTTTCACAGAACATTATAATTTTATTTTAATGTTTTGTAATGACATGAAAATGTGATGATTTATCACGCGTAGATTGTCTTCGTATTATAATGGCCAATCTTGGCAACCCTTGTCTGTAAGTTTATCACCAAGCTTCATAAGTCCAACAACGAGGCCGACCCATTGTTTCCGCATGTTCCTGCCCTACCGAGTCGATTTCGGTTTTTCTTGACGGCATTTTCAGACCCTTGTTGGCGTCCTTCCTAAGAGACACCAACCATGCTCTATCCAGCTTTCTCTCCATCTCCTTACTCCTAGGCCGTACATACAGTCTCTTCTGTTTAGACTTATGCTCCATGTATACCATCATCCCAAATCGCAATGATTTAGTTGCTCTCCATTTCTTCAAGGATCAGCGCCCCCATTCTTCTATTGCCACCACCACTCTAACTCGCTTAACTAACTGAATTGGTACTCACAACGAATTCTTTCGAGTTCAATGGTGAATATTTTGATCAGATCAGCGGCTTGACCATGGGCACTAAGATGGTTCCCAGTTATGACCACCCTCCCCATGAGGCCATTACCTTGTAGAGGTGTGGATGCTTGCGTGCTCCAATGATACAGTGAGCTAGGACGGCGGGAACTTATGTTCCCGGAAGGGTTACCAAGCCGGAAAGATCACTGAAGAGGGACAGACGAAGCATGGTCTCCTGGTCCTCCAGGTTGGGGTTGGGCTTGGGACTAACGATCCCATCCTTTAAAAAAATTAAAGTTACGGAAACAACAACAAACATACAACCTATTCACGGGCATGAAGGGCTACCAGAGTCATTGACTCACATGACTGGAAGTAGTGAAAGCCGAAAGGAAGCTACTTGCATGAGGACGGAAGTCCTGAATGCCAAAACCAAGACCAGAATTGGATTCTGGAATGTAAGAACAATGTACGAAACTGGAAAACCATCACAAATAACATCAGCAATGAGAAGATATAATCTACATATCCTAGGGGTTAGCGAGAGCAGATGGACAGGAAATGGAAGAAGTACCACTGCAAGAGGTGAAACAGTCTTTTTTTCTGGACGAGGCGATGACCTACACCATGAAGGAGTAGCAGTAATCCTAAGAAAAGGCGTGGAAAAGTGTCTATTAGAATGGAAACCTATCAGCAGCCGCTTGATTAAGATAAGACTAAAGGGGAAGCATACAAACATCACAATCCTACAATGCTATGCGCCAACTAATGATAGCGAGGATACAAAGAAAGACTCGTACTACGAAAATCTACAAGCAGAATTAGACAAGTCACCATCCCATGATGTTATCATTGTTATGGGAGACCTTAATGCGAAGGTCTGACAAGACAACGCGCATAGTTATAGAACTATGGGAAAATATGGATGTGGTACGATGAACGATAATGGGGAACGTTTAGTAAACTTCTGCAGCATGAACAATCTCGTTATAGGAGGAACCCTATTTCAACATTTAGATATCCACAAACTAACATGGTATTCCCTTAATGGCAGAGATAAAAACCAAATAGACCATATAATGATCAATGGACCCTGGGGACGCTCGCTGCTAGATGTTGTAGTCAAGAGAGGTGCAGATGTTGGTAGCGACCACCACCTAGTCACAGCTTATGTCAAGCTTAAACTAAGAAAAACAGGACAACAGAAAAACTTCCAAAAGAGGTTCGATGTGGATAGACTAAAATACACGGAAGTAAGGGATAAGTTTATAATGCAGATAAAGAACAGATTCCAAGCTCTAGAAAGTAATGAAAATACGGATGAAACTGACAATATAGATAGAACATGGGACAACATAGCATCTATATATAGCAAGAGCAGTGAAACATGTCTAGGGTACCGCACAAAGAAAAGAAAAGAATGGATAACACCAACAACATGGAAAATAATAGACAGCCGAAGAATATTAAAACAGAAATTGTTAGAAGCAAAGTCTGAAAGACTGAAAGCAAGATACCAAGAACAGTACAAAAGCGCAAGTAAAAAAATCAAACGGGCTGTGAGAGCTGACAAAAGAATGTATGTTGAAGACCTGGCAGTACAGGCAGAAGAAGCAGCAAAATAGTGTGATCAGGGAACAGTGTACAAAATTACAAAGCTAATAAGCGGGAAACATTACAGGAGATCAAATACTCTCATAAAGGATAAGAATGGAATACTATTGACAACGGAAAAGGAACAAGAAATACGATGGACAGAGCATTTAAAAGAATTGCTAAACAGACCACCTCCAACGGTAGTAGCAGACATACCAGAACCAACAAAGGAATTAGAAATTGGCATTGAAACACCCAGCCGGGATGAGATCATTACAGCAATTAAATCTCTTAAGAATAACAAGGCACCAGGGAATGATAACTTAAACGCAGAACTATTCAAAATAGACCCAGAACTTGCAGCTAATATATTGCAACCCTTGTTTACTACTATATGGAATGCCCAAATAATACCTGATGCATGGAACAGAGGAGTCATCATCAAGATACCCAAAAAGGGCTCCATTGCCGATTGTAATAATTGGCGTGGAATAACACTGCTTTCTGTCCCAAGTAAAATCTTAATTAAAATCATCGTACACCGAATTACTGATGCTGTGGATAAGAAACTGAGAAAGAAACAAGCAGGATTTCGCAGAGGACGGAGCTGTATAGGCCAAATATTTGCTCTTAGAAATATCATAGAGCAATGCACAGAATGGCAAAGCAAACTCTATATCAACTTTGTAGATTTTGAAAAAGCTTTTGATAGCATACACCGCGAAAGTCTATGGCGTATCCTAAGATGGTATGGAATCCCACTGTGTTTTATAAATATTATAAAAGCTGCTACAGCAAGTGTGCATGCAGTGTTGAAACCTCAGAGCTAAAGTTTGAAGTAAAAACAGGCGTGCGACAAGGATGTGTTATGTCAGCCATATTATTCAACACTGTCATAGATTGGGTGATGCGTAAAACAACGGAAGATAAGGCAAGAGGTATTAGATGGACGCTCACATCCACTCTGGAAGACCTAGATTTTGTAGATGACATTGCACTCCTATCTCATACACATAGAGATATCCAGGAAAAGACATGCGCCTTAACCAATATAGTGAGATGGTTGGGCTGAAAATAAATCAGAAGAAAATTGAAGTAATGACTCTGAACATAGCAACCCCAGCACCAGTCAAACTAGAAGGTAAAACCCTCCTAGATACAACCGCTTTCACATACCTTGGAAGTGTTATTAGCAATGAAGGAGGCGCTGGATCTGACATTAAAAGCAGACTGAGCAAGGCACGAAGTGCATTCATGACCCTTCAGACCGCCTGGAAATCTGCCCAATACAGCATCAGAACCAAGACTAGTATCTACAACAGCTGTGCGCTGTCAACATTGCTGTACGGATCGGAATTCTGGAGAATGACAGAACAGGATATGTCCAGACTCTCCACCTTTCATACAACTTATCTGCGAAAAATCTTACGCGTGTACTGGCCGACTATTATCTCGAACCAAGAATTGCTTGCACGATGCCAACAAGAGAATATGGGCACTATCATCCGAAGACGACGATGGAGATGGATTGGACATGTGATGCGCATGGAGACTGGCTCCGACGCGAAAACTGCACTGAGATGGACTCCAGAGGGTAGGCGAAAGCGTGGAAGACCCAAGACGACCTGGAGGAGAACGATAGAGCAAGAACTGAAGGAAATGAATCATAGCTGGAACACAATACAGAGGAAGGCCATGAACAGGGAGGAATGGTGTGAGTTTGTTGCTTCCCTAAACGCCAAGGGCGTAACAGGCTAAAGAGAGAGGAGTTATGACCACAATCGGTTAGCGCTGGAATGTCACTTGTTCGACAAACTCGGTGTAGTGGCACCCAAAGGTATCAATGTACGACTTCGGCGTGCCCATCCCTATCCACATTTGTCCTTTTTATTTACCGGTTTCTATCCTATCTACGCCCTCCACTACCCCATTAATTTCCGGTCGTTTCTCCTTCTAGCTGTCCACTTTCCACCCATTCCGCCACTTACTTGTATCCCACACCCCCTCTTTGTCTTTCTCTGCACTACTATACCCCTCCCTCTTGGCATTACAAGCCAGTACACCGTTAATGACAACCATGCTTCACCCTTTCTGCTGTGATGTATACCTACTTACCATTACATTACTGGCGAACGGAGAAAGACTGGCTGAGTTATATATGCTGCCGAACTTAGTAATTTAAGGCACCATATTTGCACACAAGGAGATTCATAAACTTACTTGGTAATCATCTGATAGAGTTTATTTCGTCTGCATCTTCTAGTGGAGAATATCACACGATAACAGATATTTTTGCAAAATTTTCAGTTCAATCTGATATATACACAACATGCATTTATTGGTTCACATTTAAAAACGTATTGTTGTGTTTCCAAAACAATATATATATATATAATTGTGACTCCTTCTTTATGTTGTTCATCAGTTCTGCATGACCAAATTATCACAGCCGCCACTCATAATTTACTTTTCCAGAGTCTATCTATTTTGCTTCTGTTATGCGTAAAATATTAATTTTGTATTGTTTCATCTCCATTAAAAAAAGGTTACATTTTTCACTCTGATATCTGGTTTTAACACTCATCAACTCTCCCCACGACGCTTAACAGCAAATGTGGTTAAGATCAGATAAGATCAGGTTCTAACTCTCACCAAATCTCCCCACGACGCTTCACAGCAAATGTGGTTAAGATAAGATCAGATCAGGTTCTAACACTTACAACTCTCCCCACGACGCTTCACAGCAAATGTGGTTAAGATAAGATCAGATAAGATCAGGTTCTAACACTCACCAACTCTCCCCACGACGCTTCACAGCAAATGTGGTTAAGATAAGATAAGATAAGATCAGATAAGATAATATCAAGTTCTAACACTCACCAACTCTCCCCACGACGCTTCACAGCAAATGTGGTTAAGATAAGATAGGATAAGATAAGATCGGATACGATCAGGTTCTAACACTCCAACATCCGATAACAGATTTGAATACAGTTGATAGATAGGATTTCCGGTTTAGAAATGAC
Organism: Arion vulgaris; assembly: GCA_020796225.1. Taxonomy (NCBI): domain Eukaryota; kingdom Metazoa; phylum Mollusca; class Gastropoda; order Stylommatophora; family Arionidae; genus Arion; species Arion vulgaris. The sequence goes on from CM036760.1 coordinate 22,321,551, forward strand.
GTTAAGTGAACGTACGAGTTAGCGTTAGCAATAAATTTCAGCCCGTGTGGCGCCGAGCTCGGGAGGGAGCAAAGAATAGTAACACCGTGACCTACAAGGCATGTCGTAAGAATAGTAACACTGTGACCTACAAGGCATGTCGTAAGAATAATAACACTGTGACCTACAAGGCATGTCGTAAGAATAGTAACACTGTGACCTACAATGCATGACGTAAGAATAGTAACACTGTGACCTACAAGGCATGACGTAAGAATAGTAACACTGTGACCTACAAGGCATGTCGTAAGAATAGTAACACTGTGACCTACAAGGCATGTCGTAAGAATAGTAACACTGTGACCTACAAGGCATGTCGTAAGAATAGTAACACTGTGACCTACAAGGCATGTCGTAAGAATAGTAACACTGTGACCTACAAGGCATGTCGTAAGAATCGACTGAGGTAGTGACCTAGAGAAGCTACACTAGTAAATAAAAAACATCGCAGAAATCGGATGTGCGGGCCTACTTATAGGCGCATAACTGGCACAACGTACACTCGCTCTTAGGCTCAGATCACATACAAATCACAAAGAGTGGTTAATAAGTGGTCGATATGGAGCGTTCGAAGAAGAAGCAATCTTAATTTAATGGATCGATATTAATCTTGCTTACGTGGATTAGATTACCACTTTTCCTAGATTCATTTAATCTTGCTAATTACATATTTTAGTGGTTAGATTACCACTTTTCCTAGATTCATTTAATCTTGCTTCCGTGGCTTAGATTACCACTTTTCCTAGATTCATTTAATCTTGCTTCCGTGGCTTAGATTACCACTTTTCCTAGATTTATTTAATCTTGCTTCCGTGGCTTAGATTACCACTTTTCCTAGATTTGGACCCAAGATAAATTGTGTATTTCACGGAATTGTTTTGTTGTGTAGTTAAACGACACAGAAGTACGATGGTGACCGATCAGAATTATAATCACTACCGACCCACTGGTTTTGCCCCGTTTTAAACATGGCAGACCGGATATGTGGATCCCTTAGCCTAGAAAGGCAATCTGCCTATGGGAGGATGCTTCCAGAAATGAAACCTCAACCGTCGAAGTCGGAAGATGCATGCCCAAGCTGCAGGGAGTAAAAATGGGCGTCTACACACTACAACCGAAACTTTGCAACAAACACTGCTCCAGTACGGTGTCAGTTTTACAGGCCGATGCCAGGTAGACACAACACCGGACCCCCATCCAACAACACAACAGCAACCACAATTCCTCACTCTGTCAGATCAACCAGAGAAGACGAGAGCAAACATACTACGAGTTAAAATGTCCAAATAATGCAGTGGAACGCGGAAGGCGTTAGAAACAAGAAAATAGAGCTGCAGAACTTTCTGAAAGAGCATGACATCGATGTGTGCTGCATCCAAGAAATACATCTTTTCAGCACCCACAGATTCTCTATAAGAGGGTATGAAATTTTCGAACAACGTAGGGAAGACCGACTTAAGGGGAAAGTCATGGCTGCCATCAAAAACAGGTTCTCAGCCTTGGAAACGCAGCGCTTCCAATCAAACGACACAGAGGCGATAAACATATGAAACCAACCGACAATGAAATCACAATTTGCAACATTTATTCACCATCAAACAGATTTATCCACCTAAACAACATACAAGTAAACACAGAAAACTAGATAATAGTTGGAGATTTCAACAGCCATTCTCCAAGCTGTCAACTGACAAAGCAAAAGGCTCACCTAACATCCAAATAAACAATGAAGAACTTCAATATGTAGAGAGCTACGAATATCTGGGCTCAATAATTAACAATAACGATGACTGCTCCAAAGAGATATCAAGACGATTGGCAATAGCACTCAAGAAGTTAAACACAATGAAGAACATATGGTAAAGCACCAGCAAAATATTAAAATTAAAAATATTGAGAGCATGCATTTTCCCAGTGGCTACTTATGGTTGTGAATAATGGACTTCTTCTTCTTCTTCTTCTTTCTTTTGTCGTCACACTGCTACCGGGTTGTTGCCCAGTATCGTGGTTTTCTGTTTTTGTCTTGCGCTGTTCTGTTGGCTTGTGTGATTGTTATCTTTGGTCTTTCACATGATTTTGCTACGCCATCTAACCATCGTTTCCGTGATCTTCCTCTTGTCTTTTTTCCGATGTTCTGTTGTAGAAGACTCTGTATACTGTGGAGTTTGGATACATTCTTATTAAGTTTCCAAACCACTTCATTACACACAAACGAGAAAACAGAAAACCACTTCATTACATACAAAAGTAGTCGCATTGGAAGGCCTCACTGCTATGTTTAAATTAACAAAGCGTGTATGGGAAAACAGGGCACTCACAAGAAACACCAAGACACAAGTATATAAGCTTGTGTTCTCAGCACTCTGCTATATGGTAGTGAGACATGGACCACATATGCTAGACAAGAACATCGCCTCAACACCTTCACATGCTCTGTCTCAGGCGAATATACAACATCCGATGGCAAGACCACATCTTCAATATAGAAGTCCTGGACAGTGCTGGCATTCCAAGCATGTACACCTTGCTGAGTCAGCGACGTCTGAGATTGCTGGGACACGTGTTCCGCATGAGCGATGATAGAATCCCAAAGAACATTCTATATGGTCAACTCGCATCTGGTGCTAGACATCATGGGCGCCCATTATTACGCTTCATTGACATCTGCAAGCGTAATCTCTCTCTCTCTCGCATCCCGGTCTAGACTGATGAACCAATTTCTATCATGAATTTTACCGTGGTTTTAAGGGACTCCGTTCCTCCGTACAGCTTCTCGAAAAGCTCTGTGTTTTGAGGCCAGGTTGCTTTTCTTATAGCTGCTATACGTTGACAATCTTGCAGAACGTATTCTGCCGTCATGTCCACCTTTTTGCATGGGCACAGTGATGAATACCTTCGGCATTCCATTGTACAATGTTTAATCGTCTCTAGCCGATACTTGGTCGTATCGAACCAGTAGCTTTTTCCCGTGGGCCTCGCTCGCTGCTTTGCCGAGTTGGAGGGCGGGGACCCTCGGCAGCATAAAACGGGCCTCTTCGAGGCATGGGGCCCGGCGCTCGTCCTGCCCTGCGGACTTTCTCAGGCGTAGCACCATATCAAGATTCAATAATAGACATATTCATGATAAAATTTGGCCCATGCAGCCGTAGCATGGGTAGCTACGTCACAACTTTCAGCAAAGAACACTCGGAGCGGCTGGTCAAAGACAGGCAAGCATGGCGAGCGGCAGTGAGGAGCGGCTCAAAAAAAATGAAGAAAAACAACATCACATGTGGAGGCAAAAGAGAGCACAGAGGGCAGAGAGACAATCCTATTTATCAGCTCTAGTCTCCAGTTTTACCTGCAACAACTGTGGCAAGGATTGCCACTCCAGAATAGGCCATTACAGCCACAAGAAACGTTGGGATTCAGAGCAGAACATACTACGTGACGTAAGACCTATTGTCTCCTGAGACAAAGAGGCCAATGAATGAATGTTGTATCTCACTCTCAGTCTATGCTTTACAAAATCAAAAGGGCAGGTTTCGTTATGAGTGGATATTATCTATATAATGTTCTAACCTCCAGAGACTTACGTGGATCTACTGTCCTAGGCATGCCGGTGTTTGCTTCAATGAGATAGCGGACATGCTTGCATCAACAGTATCGATTGTTGGAGAGTTTAGGATGAATCAGGGGATGTTCGTCGGTTTTTTCGCGAATGTCTGGTGGATGAAGACACTAAAATAGATGTTTAATCGATCCACCGATTTAAGCATTTTGGAGTTACTCGTTGTAGAAGTAGAATTTAATGCCTGAGGGGCAGAGTAAGGCATGTATTTAACCAGCGAGCAACAGGGACCATCAGTATGCATACTTTTCGATATCTGTTTGGGAAGACTGAACACCTATGGATCTGCTCGGAGTGCAATTACGTCAGTTTAGTAACCAATAACCAATTCTAGTAAAGTTAAAGATAACTTCCCAGAATAGACAAATAATAGTAAATATTAAAATATCATCATCATCATCAGGTGCCGTGCCGGCTGGCGTAGGCGATCATGGATCTCCACAAATCTTTGTCGTTGGTGTTTGCTATCAACTCAGATGTTGACGCTCTACTGTGCTATGAAGTCAGGCCATCCAACATTTTCTCTCTGTCTTCCCCTGTCTCGTCTACCCTCGATTTTACCGTTGTCACAATGTGTTCTAAACCTCCCCTCCTCATCACATGCCCGAAAAATGCTAACTGCCTCTTTCTTATATTGATGATAAGCTTTCTCTGTGTCTTGATCTCATTCAGCACCTCAACATTAGTCATTTAGCAGTCCATGGAATTCTCATCATTCTTCTACAAAACCACATTTCTGTGGCCCTCAGAGATTTTTCGATCTGTGTGTTCGTTCATTGCCCATGACTCGCATCCGTATGTCAGTATTGGTTCTATGTAGCACTGAATAACTCGCATTCTGATCGGATTGACAAGGACTTGTTGCAAATATTGCTTCTCATTTTCAGGAATGATGTTTTCGCTTGTCCTATTCTGCTCTTTATCACCTAACCCAAAACCATAGTTTTTCAGAAAATGTTTGTCTGGTCCCACCAACAGAAATGATTATGAGCCGCCACTGTAGTCAATGATCGCATGTCGTGTATGGTGCAAGTTAATAGAACAATTGGCCAAGTAACCATAGTTGTAACTCTTCCGAAAGTGAAAGAATGGGTTCTGATTGATGTGACAGCTTCTGTAATGTTATCATTACTCTTGGAAGAAATTGTAGAGTTTGGGAGACATGAATTCTCAAGTAACAATTGCGCAACTAACAGCAGATAATGCAAGTGGTGATGTTGTTGTTGTACATACAGATAGACATGTATCTGAAGAATTCAAGATGTAGTTTTAGCTAAGCCACATGGTATGGTTGTTGCATAGTCTAATGGAGCCTACAAACAACACTTATAGTACGAGGATGGAGGTTGAGCCTTACTTATGCCTCAGTGAATGTATGGAGTTCCGTTTACTGTCGTTTAGTAGCTCTCAGTATGCTTTGAAGGTCAGACTCTCAATCGATGCTTTGGAAGGTTTGCGTTGAAGGTTTAACTTAGTGATGCTTTGAGGTTGAACCTAGTCGTCTAGTGTAACTCTCAGTCGATGCTTTGGAAGGTTGTAACTCTCAGTCGATGCTTTGGAAGGTTGTAACTCTCAGTCGATGCTTTGGAAGTTGACTTCAGTGATGCTTGAAGTGTTTTCAGATGCTTTGAGTGTACTCTCAGTGATGCTTGGAAGTTGACTCAGCGATGCTTTGGAAGGTGCTCTCAGTGATGCTTTGAAGTTGTACTCTAGCATGCTTTGGAAGGTCGTGACTCTCAGTGGATGCTTTGGAAGGTTGTGACTCTCAGATGCTTGAAGGTCGACTCTCAGTGGATGCTTTCTTTGGAAGTTGTACTCAGCGATCTTTGAAGTGACTTCAGTGGCTTTGGAAGGTTGTGACTCGAGTTTTTGGAAGGTTACCTAGATGCTTTCTTTGGAAGGTTGTGGCTCTCAGGCGATGCTTTCTTTTGAAGGTTGTAACTCTCAGTCGATGATTTGGAAGGTTGAAAATGGTAGGTTAAATTATGAGTATGCCTAAATGTCTTTAAATGTGTCCAACCTTCACATGCCTATGCATTTCTAATTCAGTGGCGACTCGTGGTCATTTTCTTGTTGGTGCCTCAAAACTTTCGGAAAATTTGGGTTTTGGAGTATTTACTATTTTTGTCTATTCCAGGAAGTTTTACCCTTTCTCTCTCTCCCTCTCTCTCTATGTCTTTATTGCCTCTCTCTAAACGCGCGATCACCGCTTAGACTGATGTACCAGATTTCCCCATAAATTCTGCTTTAATGTGAAAATCTGATTCCTGCAGCCTTAGCATGGGTGTATTTCGTCACATCTTTAGCGCCATTTGGAGCTCTGGTGCTTATCCTTCGGCGATGTGTCAGGTTTTAGCCAGCGTTTACTGGGTTCGCTCTCCGTCGCCTCGGCTGTCCTCAGCCGACCTGCAAGGCAGCAGGTTGCTATTTTCTTTTAGGGTAGCTACCCTTGACAACCTTCCTCCCAGGTTGTTGAGCGTCATCTGCTCAGTTGACCAGTCTTTTTTTTTGATTGCTTGATTTGCCTGCCGTCCAGTTTTGTGTACGGTTTGCTCCAATAGGCTTTGATTGTTCCCAAATCAACTACAAGGCAGTGTTAGTTATCTGCAGGAAACGCGGTTATTGCTCTCTGAACGAAGACCCATCTTCGAGGTTCGCCACTTGCGTTTCTTTTTGGTTCCATTCGCCCATTTCTGCTTGTGCCCTCGTCCACCGTCTGGGCCCGTCCCTTTTCTCCTGTCACTTGTGCTCACTTTGTTCTACTGGGCGATAGGTTACCCAATTCTATCTCACTGTGCACAGTGAACAGTTTATCACCATTCGGTAGGAACTTTGCACTGGATTCAAGCCTCTGCTGGGCTTTCCAGTTTTTCTGCACAAATGGAACACCGTGCATGTCTGTCCCCACTGGTGGGCTCCCTTGTATCGTTCGTATGCGTGTTCGCTCTACATTGGTGCCTGTCATGACACGCAACTCAATTCGAGCTCCCACCTCGTGGCTCCGAGTTTCGCTCCATATGGGTCCAGTCTCTTCTCTGGATGCACTCTTCATCCCTTTATGTTTATTTGTTCAGCTTTTCCCATCGGCCGGGAGAGATGTTCATTAATAGTCACTCTGGGATTCTGTTCGTCTCTGTTGTGAGCGGATCTCATACAATGTAACTGCGTCTGCATCACTACTTATACCAGAGTAGCTCTCCATCGATCCCTACCTGCTTAGCCAGACAGGAACCGTGGTCTGTTTCAGGATCATCACGTGGAGGTGGGGTAGGATCTTGATTAGTGCGAGCTCACTAATCCTGGTGCGACGTTGTCCCTATGCGCCTTAGACTCCATTACCCCTTTTAGGAAAAAAAAACGCTTCTGTTCTGCAACAGCTTGATATTAAAGAGAGTTGGCTATTAAATAATATAAAAACAAGGACAATTAAATATTTCGGACACATCAAACGACAGGAGCGCCTAAAGAATATTTTTTTTAAAAACTTGTCTGCAACGCAAATTGAAAATGCGGCACCCACATGCCAACAAACCACGAATTTGTGAATGAGATCAGAGCATCGTAAAAGTATTGCCGGTATGTCTCTGTATGTAGTCGTCCATATGTTAGTGGGTTTCTTTTTATTCGTCACTCATATTGTTCGATTGCTTGATAAAGGCCTTGTTGGTCGAAACGTTGCTGATTTTGTCATTGTTTTTTAGACTTGTAAAACTACAGCACTTTGTTATTACGTGTTTCGCCATTAAAAAGGGTAAACTTGTTAACCTAGATCAAGTGACGTCAGTCGACCGGTCAGAGTTCACGGAAGCGGGCGTAAAGGGAACCAAGCTAAAAGGTCACGTATGTAGCATTTATCGCTGGAGATAAGATGCATTAATGCAAGGGACAATTCCATAAAACTAATCTTATTATCAGAAAATTTGTTATTTAGTACTATTAGCTTATATAATTTTTTACTATTTGTATACAAAATTGGGGATTCAATCGATAATTAAACGGACTATTTGAGCTAGAGTCCTCGTTTATCTGGGAAGTAGTTTGGCTTCGTAAGAATGAATATATCTTCCGGCGAATGAAAATGACATTGTTTTGACAATTATCATTGCAATAGCGATCAAAGGTCAGAGGTCGCAATGTTACATCTTATGTAGGAACTTGTAAACTAGCCCCAGAAATAGTGCACGGCTCAATGCTTGAAGTATGAGAGACAAAATGATGAGCTTCAGTATATAATATGTTCTTTAATAAGGAGATATTATATAAATAGCAGGATTATTATATTATTCTGATATAATATTTATATTTTAGTGTTATATATTCAACTTTCAAAGCTAATCAGTGTCAAGTTAAAAGTAGTATTTACGAAAAAATAATTTCTAAAATAATAAGTACACGTTAATTCTGTTTGGTTTGTTAGGACCGGTTCTTACTGGCACCTAATGACCAGGGGCGTATACTAATTAGGGGTAAAAGATGATGAATTTCAAATTTTAGACTGTGTATGATATTTTAGCGTTATATATCAACTTTCAAAGCTAATCAGTATCTCGTTTAAAATAATAATTATAAACAAATAATGTCTAAAATAATAAGTACAGGTTACTCAATATTTTTGGTGGGTTCGGGCCCACTGCCCTAATGACAAGCTGACCTGATCTAATTTCTTAACATGACGGTGTCGCGGCAATGAGAAAGTGGGCACTCTTGCATCAATAGTATCGATGGTTGGGAAGCTGAAGATAGATATGGGGGTTCGTCATTTTGGGTTTCTCGGCGATTGTCTATTGGATGAAGACACTACAATAGAAATTGAATATATTTAGAGATTTGAGTATTTTGGATATACACGTTGTGCACGCAGGTACCACGTTGCACAATCTCACGTTGTCAGTTATGAGTGACAGTAACCAATAACCAATCACTGTGATAGTTGATCAAATAACTAACAATAGGAACGCCTTCTCGCACTAACGAACGAACCAATATTCTATACTGACATCCAATCAGATCTTATATTCTAAGTAACGTGTCAGCTCTTCACGTGACCTGAGTATACGTATATTTATATATACATATAATTTCGAGTATACGTGTCAGTTTGAGAAGATCTACACGCAAGCAAGTATCCCAGATATACATCGATACTGCATGTATACGTGTCAGTTTGAGAAGATCTACAAGAAAGTGAGTATCCCAGATAGATTAGCTTGTCTTTTGTTTCTGTATGAAGTTTCTGTGTTGGAAGAGATGATCCATTAGTCTGTAGTAACCTGGTCACAGGTCAAACAAGGTGAAATGTTGATATCTTCTTCTTCGTCTTGTGATTACATGAAATATTGACATAACATAACTAGTTTTCTGTAATTAAACTCTACTGTTGTTGTTTGAAGCTATCGTTTATTTCCATATATGTTGTGTATATTTGTGTTGTATTGTTGAGTCAGTATTCTTCTTCCCTCTTCGCCCCTAAGGTGCCATAGGTCCGCAACCAAGGCCTTCCAATCCCGCCTATCCAAGGCCATCTTTTCCAGATCTCTCCACTCTCTCCCTATTTTCTTGCACTCCGTCTCCCAAATCCCTCTCCAGGTGTTCCTGGGTCTTCCCTTACCTCTATTGTCCTGAGGGTTCCATCGGAGAGCTTGTCTCGTGATGCTGTCATGTGGTGTCCTCAGTGTGTGTGTGCTATCCATCGCCACCTTCTGCTCCTTATCTCTTTTTCCATCTGTCTTTGTCCGGCTATATCCCACAGCTGCATGTTTGTAGTCCTGTCATACAATCGCAGATAGAGTATCCTGCGCAGACATCTATTGATGCATGTCTGCAACTGTTTGGTGTTCCCATTAGTTATTCTACATGTCTCCGCCCCAATATGGAAGGACAGCATTGACATTTGAGTTAAATAGCATTACCTTAATTTTATTCCTGATCATTCTTGAACTCAATATGTTTTTTTCAGAATGGCAAAGGCTGATCTTGCCTTTTGTATTCTAACACTAACATCTTCATCTGAGCCACCTTGAATGTTGATAACTCTTCACAGATATATAAATGTCTCCACCTCCTTTGAACCCTGGTCAACTATACCTTAAAACCCTCTCCCTGGTCTCCTGAGCAAAAACAGCACATATCAAATTGTTTGAAAAACAAGATAGATTGGCAGAATTAAGTGTCCTATAATTTTTATCGACTTACCCCATCATCTCCAGTATTCCTGCTTACTATGCCAGTCTTCCCAACATGTAGATCCTTCCTTTAGACACAGGAAACTTTGACAAAATTTGCACCAAAATTTTGTCTTCCATTTCTTGACTGGTCTGTCTTTGTAATCCATGTTTGGAAAGTCACTGACATGTTTGTTATATTTGAACATCAGTCGGTTCAAATAATTCTTCTTCTAAATGATCATCCGACTCACTTTCGATTTCGTTATCAGAATAATCATATTCTAAGTCTAATTCATCATCAGAATCATTTAAAAGAAGTTCAACAGCTTGCTCTGTTGTCATCCTTTTCGAGTGACCATTTCCGAAATTTTCAGCGTGTCGTTTCATCTTTTTAAAATTAATAAACAATTATCAAATCACTATGTTTCAAAACACGATGCAAACCGCCATTTAGATAAACCTTTACAGGGAAGCATTTCCTGTGTTTGACGTCACAATAGTACACAAGTTATCGTTGAACACCGACAAATAACGAGGAGGGGTTCTCATCCTGATATGTAGGCACCCGGTATACAGTACTAATGATAATACCGTAATATCGGGAGGCGGTTTTAAAGGTTAACGGTGATTCTCCCAGCATGATCGGGTCTCTAGAATTATCATTTAATCTCATGATCTTTGTTTTTTCCACATTCGTAGTCAGACCCAGTTGTTGTGAGATTGTTTTCAGTTTCGTTGTTTCTCTTGCATCTGTTGATGGCTGTGGGAGAGGAGTGCTAGATCGTCTGCAAAATCTAAATCCTCCAATTGACTCATCATGCTCCACTGTATTCCATTTCTCCCCCTGACCGTTGTTGATCTTATTATCCAATCAATAGCCAATAGGAAAAGGAAGGGTGATAAAAGGCAGTCCTGCTACACAACTGTCGCACACCTGTCTTTATTTCAAAGGCCTCTGTCAGTTTTTCTTCATGCAGTACTCTACCCATTGTCTCCTCATACATTTTCTTTATTAGGTTGGTTAGCTTCTGGGGACGCATTAATGCCGAAGCAGTTTCCAGAGTGCTTCCATGTCTAGGCTATCAAATGCATTTTCATAATTGACAAAGTTGATATAGAGGGATGAGTTCCACTCGATGCTCTGCTCTACTATGATACGCAGTATTGATATTTGATCTGTGCACAGTCTGTCTACTATGATAGCAGTATTGATATTTGATCTGTGACAGTCTGCTCTACTATGATAGCAGTATTGATATTTGATCTGTGCACAGTCTGCTCTACTATGATAAGCAGTATTGATATTTGATCTGTGCGCAGTCTGCTCCACTATGATACGCAGTATTGATATTTGATCTGTGCACAGTCTGCTCTACTATGATAAGCAGTATTGATATTTAATCGTGCAGTCTGTCACTATGATACGCAGTATTGATATTTGATCTGTGCGCAGTCTGCTCTACTATGATACGCAGTATTGATATTTGATCTGTGCACAGTCTGCTCTACTATGATACGCAGTATTGATATTTGATCAATGCAGGATCTGTTTTGTCTAAATCCTGCCTGTTCAGCTCTTAGTACTGCATCTGTAGCTTTCTTGAGTCTCTCTAGGATGATTCAACTTAGCATTTTACCTGGTACAGACAGAAGCAGTATTCCTCTATAGTTAGAGCATTCTTGAAGGTCACCATTTTTTAGTAGTTTGACTATGTATCCTTCTCTCTAGTCTTTTAGTATTTCTTCCCTCTCACATATTTTTCCTAGCAAGCCATGCTGATCTGTTGAGATGTTAACCTTTGTCTTAATGGCCTATGCAAGTATACCATCTAGGCCTGTAGTTTTACCATTTCGTAGTTGAAGAGTTGCTTTCTTTATTTCCGTCTTACTGCAGTCGATTGCGAGATCTTGTGCAATAATGATACTTGAAGCGTCCTGGTCGAATGGGTTAGAGCGCGGCTTACATGCCAGAAATCCGTGTTCAATCCACGGTAAGGTCAATGATTTTTTTCTGTCGTGGCATAAAAGAAAAAGTATAACCTGAACAGTTTCGTGACGACTGCACTAGCCATGCGGCCATTACATGCTAAAAAAGAGGTCATGTTTCAGTCCGCCCCTAGAGAGCTGTACTACGATCCAGTCATCAACATTAAACACCAGCGTCTCTAGCCAACGGACAACTTTGTTTATCTTGGCAGCCTCCTATTCAGATTGGCAAACATAGATTCTGCGGTCAGCAATAGGATATCCAAAGCCAGTGCTGCGTTCGGAAAGTTACGTGTCACTGTGTGGGAGAGGAAGGGGATAAGCGTAGCCACAAAGCTGAAAGTGTACTAGGCCATAGTGCTAACCACGCTGCTGTACACGGACATGGCGAGGGCAAGCGAGACATGGACAATTTATAGCAGACACGCAAGAAAATTAAACCACTTCCACACAAGTTGTCTACGCAGAATACTAAAAATAAACTGGTAGGACAAAATTCAAGACAGCGAAGTCCTCAGAAGAGCAAAGGTCCCAAGGGTTAACATCCTGTTGCAGAAGACCGAAGTGAGATGAGTTACGTGAGTTACATTGTCACGTGAATGCCTGATAAACGCATCCTAAAACAGTTGATGTATGGCGAACTTGAAGGGGCAGACGTTTAGCTGGTGGACAGAAAAACACTTTAAGCTTCTTATCTTATATTATCTTAAGCACATTTGCCGTGAAGCGTAGTGGGGAGATTTAGTTTTCTGTTTTGTGCCAGGTGTGTTGCGCTTGACGTTATCAGTCCATGCTTTTGCAGGGACTCTGAGATGTTATCTATCCATCGTGTTCTTGGACTGCCCCGTGCTCTGCGCCCTGAGCGTCGATTATTGTAGGCACGTGATGGTAGTAAATGTGGTTCCATTCTCATTAGATGGCCGAACCACTTGATTCTTTGCTTCTCGATGTACTGTATAGTACCAACGATGCTTCTGATATTCTCGTTTTTCACTCTATCTCTCCTTGTAACGTTGACAGCTTTTCGTAGACATCTCATTTCACATGTTGTAATCTTTCTTTCTTGTGTCTTAGTCAGGGCCAAGTTTGCACTGATAGCAGAGTTGGAATAAATATGCAGTTTATCAGTTGTCGTTTGACTGTCATGTTAATGCTTGGATGTTTTAATAGTGGTGACAGTTGGTATGTCATTGCGTTTGCCTTCTGACATCTAGTCTCGATTTATCTGTCCATCTTTCCATCTGATGTGAATATATTCCCGATATATTTGTATTCTGGAGTCTGTTGTATTTTGACATTATTCACGTGTATATTTAGTTGACCTGTTGACCTACTTATTGTCATGACTTCTGTTTTGGAGGTGTTAATTTTCATGTCATATGTTTCGCATGTCGCTTGCAGTGCATTTATGTGTTGTTGAAGTTTGTGTTCGTTGTTGTAAATTATACCCTGATCATCTGCAAAGAGTAGTTCGTTGATTAAATTGTAGTTGTTATCGAGGTTGTTATCTTTCCTAATTTCTTGCGTTATCTTGTCTACGTAAATATTGAAAATTATAGGCGACAGCACACATCCCTGCCTTACTCCTGATGATAATTCAAATTCGTCTGTTGCTTGTTCGTACTACTTTGAGCATTTTAAAAATAGTGCTCTAATATTGTCTAATAGTTGGCCCTGAATTCCGTATTCACTTAGTAAGGCCCATAGTTTGTTTCTGTTTATTCTATCAAATGCCTTTTCTTGGTCTATGAATGCTAAGTTGAGCTGTTTGTCATATTCTATGGTGTTTTCACTGAGTTGCGTGAGTGTGAACAGGGCATCGGTGCAACTCTTTCCCTTTGTGAACCTAAATTGAGCGATGTTCAGCTGTGACTCTATTATAGGTTTGATTCTAGATTCAAAATTTAGCATATAATTTCCCAACATGACTTAATAACGATATGCCTCTGTATGTATTGCATTCTCTTTTTGCTCTTTTTCCATATTGGTATTATGATGGCTTTCTGCCAATCTTTAGGGACTTTTCTTTCTGTCCAGGCTGACTTGAAGATTCTATGTATCCATTTTATTCCTGTTTCTCCGCATGCCATAATTGCTTCATTAGTTATACCATTTATGCTTGCTGTCTTGTGACGTGGACTCTTCTTCACAATTTCTTCTATTTCTTGGATGAGTATATTTGGTTCTTCTATGCTTGTTTTATTTTTAAATCTATTGCAGTTGTGTTGGTGGTTGGTTAAGTAGTTCTTGGAAGTATTCTTTCCATATATTCTTCCTTCGGTTTGTATTAAATATCTGTGTCCCGTTTGTATCAGTAATAATATCAGTGGGATTGAAACTTTCGTCTCTTATCCTCATGGAATTGACACTTTTGACAAAAATAATTCGCGGCTGTTCTTTGCATAGTAATGACAGTTGTTCTCCGTATTTTTCCACGATTCTATCTTTGCTTTTTGATTACTTGTTTACTATGTCTTCTCGCTGTTCTGTATGCTGTGTAATCATCTTGGCTTTTGGATTTTATCCATTTTTTAAAAACATTTCTTCTTTGCTTTTATTGATTCTTTGACTTCGTTGTTCCCTAAGCAGTTTTTTGTTTGCATTTCTGTCTTAACTTTTTTGGCCACATAGTGTGTTTAATGTTTTCATCATTGTTGTTTTAAATGTTTCCCATTCTTGATGTACATTGCTTATACTTGATGGTAGCGCTGTAAAAACATTTGTCATCATGTTGTTCATATCGTTTTGTATGTCCTCTTTCTCTAATTTGTTCAAGTTGGTGACGAAAATTGGATTTCTCTTTCTAGTTTCTTTTGCCTTGAATTATGTTAGTATGATTGGTCTGTGATCTGTGTCTATATCTATATTCAGTATGGTTCTTGCATCTATTATATTCCTCTTTTGTCTTTGCCTAACGAGTATATAGTGGATATGAGATGACTGTTCTATGTTGTTCCACTTATACCATGTTTGTGTATGGCTTCTTCGATGTTGTAATAGTATGTTTGTTATGATCAGGTCGTGTTCGTAGCAGAGGTTGATCATTTCTTCTCCGTTGTTGTTTCGTTCTGCTTCGGTGTCGCTGATATTTCCTAGGCATGTCTCGTGTCGTCTTTTGCTTCCGACTCTTCCGTTGAAGTCTCCCATTATAATTAACTCACCTTTATCGTTTGTTTTATTAATAGTGTCTGACAGTTGGTCAAAGAATTCACGTTGTTGTTGTTCATTGCACTATCTTTGACGTGACGAACTGTATAATCGTTGTTGTTTTGTTTTGTTCTATGAATTGAATACGTAATATTCTTTCCGATATATATTCTACTTCATTGATAGACTTTGCTTTCTCGGGTGTATAATGAAACCAACACCGTGTTTCGCTTTTCTTGATGTCGACCCTGCTCCATATTATTGCATATTTATTTACGTTTTGATGTTATGCCTTTCCTTCTAGTGTCAGCTATTCCTAATATTTCTGTACGTGTCTTAATCATAAATGTTACTATGTCTGCTTCCTTGTCTCCTAGTCCACTAACGTTTAATGTTGCTATCCTTGATTCGTTCCTGTACGTTGTCTTACGTGGTTAATGGTGGGCTAGTTCTTGTCCTCGATGAGTTGTTGTCTCCTAGTCCACTAACGTTTAATGTTGTTATCCTTGATTCGTTCTTGTACCGAGGTCTTACTGTGGTTAATGGCAGGCTAGTTTTGTCCTCGTGAGTTGTTGTCTCCTAGTCCACTAACGTTTAATGTTGCTATCCCTTTATTCGTTCTTGTACGAGGTCTTACTGTGGTTAATGCAGGCTAGTTCTTGTCCTCGGTGAGTTGTTGTCTCCTAGTCCACTAACGTTTAATGTTGCTATCCTTGATTCGTTCTTGTACCGAGGTCTTACTATGGTTAATGGTGGGCTAGTTCTTGTCCTCGGTGAGTTGTTGTCTCCTAGTCCACTAACGTTTAATGTTGCTATCCTTGATTCGTTCTTGTACCGAGGTCTTACTGTGGTTAATGGTGGGCTAGTTCTTGTCCTCGATGAGTTGTTGTCTCCTAGTCCACTAACGTTTAATGTTGCTATCCTTGATTCGTTCTTGTACCGAGGTCTTACTGTGGTTAATGGTGGGCTAGTTCTTGTCCTCGGTGAGTTGTTGTCTCCTAGTCCACTAACGTTTAATGTTGCTATCCTTGATTCGTTCTTGTACCGCGGTCTTACTGTGGTTAATGGCGGGCTAGTTCTTGTCCCTGGTGAGTTGTTGTCCCGAACTTTGATGGCTTTTTGTAATCTCCATAGTTCTTGTGTAATATCTATAGAAGAAATGTGTGCACATATAAATTCCCTTCCGTTCTGCAAGTTATGTCATAGGATCATCTTTAAATGTCACTAATTATCACATACAAATAATTGTAAACACATCCTTTGACTCTAACACAACTTGTTTACGTCGCCATCTTAAACCTAAACATATTTTCATAAACACTTTAAAGACACTCTTAAAGTGTCTATGAAATGATTCGATATAGACACCACGTGCTGGGAATCCATGAGTCATCAATGTATCTGTGATCGACAGACGGAAGGGGGCCATCATATGTAGGGTTATCTTGAACACCTAGTATGGACTACATATGATGGCCCCTTCCGTCTGTCTATCACATATACATTGATGACTGTATTATCATTACTGATATGCCTGCAGCCGATTTGTCACGCTTCATAAATTTCATTAATGTTTTCAACCTTGCTATTCGTTTTACTTCTCACATCTCCACTACTTGTGTTAACTTTCTTGACATTACTATCACCATATATCTATCCACTATAACTACATCAGTATATTACAAGCCTACTGATGCACATAGTTTCTCCTTTATACTTCTTCCCATCCCCTGGTTTATCCACTATCACTACATCAGTATATTACAATCCTACTGATGCACATAGTTTTCTCCTTTATACTTCTTCCCATCCACAGGCTTGTCGTGATTCTTTGGCATTCTCACAGCTCTTGCGCCTTCGTCGCCTTTGTTGCGAGGACGATGATTTTCTGGATAGCGCTCGCGAGATGCTTGATTTCTTTCGCAGGTGCCTATACTCGGAGAAGGGTGCTATCTGTCATGCATCGAGTTCAGAAAATCACTCTCCAGTAGACCCTTACCAGCCAACAAAGGACTACTAACTCTGACAGAGTAAAACTTATCTTAACTTTCCACCCTCATAGTTCACTGGTGAAAATGTTTTATTCCGTCATCTGTCTATAATTAACCCTTTCGCTCTGTATTATTTTGAACCCTGGACGCATTTATTTTTCAATTCAAATTTAATATTCAATGTCAATTAGTTTAATCCTTTATAACTCTAGTACTGTTTCTTAAAGTGTATAACATATTATATATTAAATTGTTGCTAATTGAATGTGGAATACGTTAATATAATAATATTTGACATCAGGCTATATAGGTTTGAGAAAATTAGATTATTGTGGCATGATTATTTTGAAAAAAAGAAAAAAATCTTAAAAATGTTACTCTCGGGTTTGTAGTAGATCTTAATATTCATAGATGTTTTCAGAAGTAGCAGTTAAATGAAGATAATCCATGTGTGAACATATTCTATAAGTTTCATCTAACTAGGTGCAGTAGATTTTATAATAATAACTTTTTAGTGAGGACACGTCAATAAATGAAATGTGGAACGCCCATTTTTTTGCACCTTGCAAAAGCGTGGTTCACTAAAAACGTCAAAACAGTAACTAGGACAGTGAGCATGTTTTGACGACCCTCCATCTACTGTGTCGGTACATTTAACCTTAGCCCTAATCTATACAGTAGTGACAGCTATTATTCTGTCACAACGGGACACGAACGGATACATTTAGTAGCTAGAGGGTAGCACCGTACATTAACACTGCAACGACTCACTTTTAAATTATTGTTCTAGCGTATACATTATTTATCTGAACACTTTTTTTTTTTTTTTTCTAGAGTTGCCGTACGTTCTCATTTTAGAAGATCAAAATATGGCAACTTTTCAAGTTTTCTCATTTTGGAAGATCAAAATATGGCAACTTTTCAAGTGTTCTCATTTTGGAAGATCAAAATATGGCAACTTTTCAAAAGGGTCCTCATTTCGGAAGATCAAAATATGGCAACTTTTCAAAAGGGTAATCATTATGGAAGATCAAAATATGGCAACTTTTCAAGTGTTCTCATTATGGAAGATCACAATATGGCAACTTTTCAAGTGTCCTCATTTTGGAAGATCAA